>JAVSBS010019827.1:50325-76923 GCA_033124195.1 Coracias cyanogaster
TTTTCTACTCCTTAGGGTTAGGTTTACAGTGCTATTACTATTTTTACATTGAGCCATATTTTCTCCAAGTGTAATGCCACTAACTTCAGTGGAGCGGGCTTGTAATGTCACTTGGTTTGACATGCAAAGGGTTCCTAGCATATGTGACTTCCAAGGCATGTTTAAGTCACAAGCATTTTCTTCTGGAGAAGCAAAAGAAAACTGCAAGGCCGATTGGCGTAACAGTGATAAGATCTGATAATGCTTTTTTGATGTGATTATATCTGAGAACCATGGATCTGCAACTTCTCTATCCTCTGCTCAAGCTTCTGAACTCTCCCAGAGAAAAACATTGAGATAATTCCAAACAAACAACTCTCTTCTGGCTGAGCTTTGCTCTCTGTTATGCTAGTACAAACTTGTTATTTAAATGGAATGCACCAGCTTAATTAGGAACAGAATCTTGTCCTTCCATTGTCGCTCCTCTGACCTAAACAAAGATGATGATTAATTGGGAAATAGACAGTGTATTTCTTTGTGATGAGCAGACTGAAGCAGAAGGCTTTTCCAGGCAATAGAAAATGTCCATGGCATTCGTAAAGCTGCTGTAACTTGCACTGTATCCTACCCCACAGCAACATTTTAGCGTTGAAAGTTTTGCAGTAAAACCAGCTCCTCGCAATTTGGTACATAAACATGATTTGAGCTTGCAATTCCAATGCTACGGAATTGAAGAGGGCATCTTTGCTGAATATCAAGAAGAGGTAGACAGGCAGCGTTTCCTGGGGAGATACTCATGGTACACCTTTGCTCTGCAATTTGGTTCTTAATGCTGTTTGGGGCAAGAGCTAAGTCATGGGTATCAAATACTCTGGCACCATAATGTTTCTGTATTTCAGGCTTTAAAAAAAAATCAAAATGACACACATACTGTTCTAAAAATCAAGCCTATGACTTTCTTCTTACAGTCATGTGTTAGTGATCACAAACAACATTATAACTAAACTGGTTTTGTTTCCAGTATCCTGTGGTCTTGATCATATCCTTAAAACAGTGTGTAAGAAATTTTGTAAGGGCTACTCCAGTTTAAACCCAATACAGTACGCTCATGGAATGTGGTGTCATGCGCATAGAAACAGAAAAGTGGTCTAAAGCAATAAAGTGATGGTGATTTTTGGACATGGGAAGAAGGAGATGTATATATGTTCCTGTTAATATGACTTTGGAGATTTCAACACAGCTTCAGGTTGGCCAACTTTTCTCCTTTCCCTCTGTTTCCTCAAATTCCTCAGTAGTTCATCATTTGCTATCTTGTACTTCACATTTTTCTCCCTCTCTTACTCTCTTCTTTATGTTATTTTTCCCTCTTCTTTTTTCTGTCCTCTGCCTTCAAGTTCCACATCTGAGCATGTCAATTGCTGAGTAAAAGGAAGATAAAATAAAGGAATCAAGCAAAAGGCATTTGAGAAAAGGAAGGAGAGGGCCCAAGGTCATGGATGAAGTATGAAAATTAGACTTTAAAGGGATATCACAAATCTCCACCTAAGACCTTGTCCTGACTCCCCAGTTAAGTATATATATGTACATTTTTTATGGAAAAAAAAAAAAAAACGGTTTGATACTTTATCTAGTGAATTAGGCATCATAGAAGAATGAAAATGAAGTAAATTTGGTTTATGTTTTGCCTAGCCTTTAAGTTCAGTCCCTGGCTGCTGTCTAGATATGAATTTGAATTGCTAGCCAAGTTTATAACCAAATTTACCTTGTCTTTATGGCCATTTTAATCCTGTAAGCTTCCGGCTCCAGTCTTTCCAGTTTGTTACTTGCTTCATACTGTTGACTCAGCCACGATTTAGATCTCTGATAGAGTGTTTAGAAGGCAGAGTTATGCTTCCCTCAGAAATCACAGCAGATTTAATGCACACAACTGTATTCTGGGAAGATGAATGACTTGATAATGAATTGTGTAATATTCCATTTCTCTGGAGTGCCATGCCTCCAGCCTCAGTTTGTAAAAGAGGATGTGGGTCATTTTCTGTGTCGTCTCAATAGGAAAGCTTGGAGCAGTGCTGAAGGGCCTGGGCTGGGGTGCTGGGCAGCCCTGGCACTGTCAGCCCTGAGCAGTGATGCTGACTGATGTTTGTTGGATGTGTCCAGGTCATTGAGCTGCGGCGGCCGATGGACTCACGCCTGGAACATGTGGACTTTGAATGCCTTTTCAAGTGCCTCAGTGTTCGTCAGATCATCAGGATCTTTGCTTCTCTCCTGCTGGAGCGGCGTGTGATTTTTGTAGCAGATAAGCTCAGGTAAGTGGCAAAGGGACCCAAACCACATGTTCAGGACAGTATTATCTCTGGATACAAAAAGCTTTATGAAATGTCCGGAATGGTTGTCAGATGTCAGATCCTCTCGCTGTAGCATTTAAATAATTTTTACATCAGTGGAAGTTATTTGCATCAAATGGGGCACACATTCTCTACTAGTCAATAGCTACAAGTGTAGCTGCCTTACTTTCCTGTTTCTAAAATGGCGATACCAATACTCACTTGCTTCATAGTCAGCAAATGTTTGCACAGCATTTTAAAGCAATATAGTCCTAGCAGTATTTCGTTTCAGGTTTTGTACTCATAAACAGTAGCAGAGATTGTCACTGAAGTGCCTCACCTTGTGGCCACACTGTGCAGCCAGACAGGGAAGTCAGGTGCTGAGAGTTCACCTGGTTTGCTCCATGTGATATCATAGAATCATTCCGGTTGGAAAAGACCCTTGGGATCATCAACTCCAACCATCAACCCTACTCTACAAAGTTCTCCCTTAAACTACATCCCCCAACACCACATCTAAACGACCCTTAAACACATCTAGGGATGGTGACTCCACCACCTCCCTGGGCAGCCTCTAGTACCTGACTACTCTTTCAGTGAAAAGATTTTTCCTAACATCCAGTCTAAACCTACCCTGTTGCAGCTTGAAGCCATTCCTTGTTCTATCTCTAATTACCTGTGAGAAGAGACCAGCACCAGCCCCTCTACAATGTTCTTTCAGGTAGCTGTGGAGAGTGATGAGGTCTCCCTTTAGCCTCCTCTTCCTCAAACTAAACAGTGCCAGCTCCTTCAATTGCTCTTCATAAGGTTTATTCTTCAGGCCCTTCACCAGCATTGTTGCCATCCTCTGCACTCGCTCCAGAACCTCGATATCTCTCTTGGATTGAGGTGCCCAGAACTGGACACAATACTCAAAGTGTGGCCTCACCAGTGCTGCGTATGGGGGGACAATCACCTCCCTACTTCTGCTGGTCCCACTATTTCTAATACAAGCCAGGATACCATTGGCTTTCTTGGCCACCTGGGCACACTGCTGGCTCAAATGTGGTGTGAAGAGTTTATAATGGGGCTAGGTTTCAAATGTTGCACTACCAAACCCATCCAGAAGGAGTGTTAAGGATGCTATTGTGGTCCATCCCAACTAGTTAGGATATTTTTCCTGGTGCTCACATGTCCTGAAAACGTTTCCTTTCTGAAGCTCCATCTTGGGTTTCTTGCTACATCCTTTCAAGATACCTCTTACTTCCATGCCCTTTGAGTGTAATCTCCCCTGCTTGGCTATTCTGAGTCCTGAAATCACCCCATGGTGTAAGGAGTGAGAGCGACAGGTCACAACTCCACAGGTCCTATACCAAGGAAATGGGAGCTCTGTGTAGGCTGCACCCCTGTTGTGCAGTGAAGAATAGTCCTTTTTTTAGAGTCTTGTGTAATCCGTATAGAAAATTGTGGACATTGTAAAGCAGGCGTTCTTTGCTGTGGCATGATAAATAATAAAATATGGAAAAAAGACCATAATTTATTAGACTCAGGAACATTCAGTGTCGAAGGACACAAAAGACTGTATGGGTGGTTAAAAACACAGATGGATCTACCCAAACAAACTCTTGTTAAACACTTTATCAGCTCTGACCTTCTCTGAATGACCGCCAGAAATAATAGCTGCACTTAGTGGCTGCCAGTGTATATAATAGCAAAAATACTTTGCATAGTAAAAGCTTTACAACCTTTAGGGGAGAATTTCTTAAAGCTGCAGACCCTTCTCAGGTTATAAAGTTTCTTCCTTAGAAGTCTTTTTTGTTGTCTAGAACAACAAGAACATTTTATTTCATCCCTTCCCTTGTCAGTAACCCTTACTTTGAATGACCATTTGGGATGACTTAATTTCACATAAACTCCTAGTAGCGAAGCATGTAGCTACTCCAGGGTTTCTGCAGAACTTTAGTAGAAACGTGAGTCACACCACAAATATTGGGGCAGGTGGCTTTTGAAAATACTGTTGGCGTGTTCCTTCTGACTCTTTCTACAGCATGCTAAATTGCATCATTCTGTCTATTTTACCATTCATTTAGCAGAATGAGTGGCACCCACAAGTCTGACTGTAAGGCAGAATGGCACAGGTCTGAGTTCCTTCAAATGGCACAATGATTGGAGTGGAAAATCACAGAAATGGTACTCAGAAAATGAAGGCTGTGCTGTCCTGCTGCCAACTATTGCTCTGCTTCAGAGTTCCCAGTTACTCCTTTGTAATGTTGTCCAGGTTTGGCAAAGTATCCTGAGCCTTGATCCATGGACCATGGGCACAGTGCTGCGGGGATGGCCTGCTGCAGGACACATCCTCTGCTGTGAGGGCTGGGGCAGAAAGCAGCTGTTCCCTGGAGTTGTCCCTCTGGGACTGGCCTAGCCAATGTCATAATGCTTCTAGGCACTGTTCAGAGAAAAGAACAAGATTTTGACAGGTTTAAGGCAGCTTGGCTAGGAAAACTGTCATACTGAGGGCTCATGGTAACCCAGGACTTAATCAGGCGACTGGGGTTTTATATACGTGGCAAGCCTGACTGGAAGCTAACAGCTCAGGCTTGCCCCTGCAGTTACCTTGCTCCTGATAGCTGCCTCATCCTCCTGGCCTCAGAGCAGAGGATAACAGCATCCTGCTTACAGGCAAAGCACTGCTGCTCTCCCTTTTGGCACACAGAAATAGGGCACCAGGACCAACAGGAACCAGAAATTATAAAGATCCCTTTCAGTAAACACATATCCGAATGTTGCACCCTTCTGCAAAAACTGCATCTGTTGTGAGAGCAAGCCATCGGATTAGGGGTCTTTAGTGTGTGCTTTGAGATGGGAGAGGATTCAGATGGATCCAAGAGGCTTATGAGGTTTTGTGGTTACTGCTGTGAGAACAGATAGAACCTTTCTTACAAAAAGGCTTATACTCATATACTTTATTATATCCGCATGTACCCTTTATTATATACACATGCTTTGTTTTGTTTAAAAGGAGTATGACAAAACCTGATGTGGTAGATAAGGCCCTGGGTTAAGACTTGTGAATGCTGAGCTCTCCTGAACCCTCCGACCTGCTGTGTGACACATGCTGGAAATGTAGCTGCTCTTTCTTATCTTTAATCTGTCCGGGATCCTGAATATTCCAGAAGGGAGACTGCTTCTTGTTCTGTGTGCACACAGCCCTGCTTGATAGTGTGGCCCCTCTCAGTGTGGAGGTCTAGGAGGTACTGTAAAACAGAAGTTAATAATGAGTCCTTTGACAAAGGCCTGGAGAAAAGTGACAGTGGACTTAAACTCAATACTTACTGAGGTTTTCATGGTTTAAATGGGGATGAAGTTTAAAATGAAACACTCTGCCTTTGGCCTAATAACTGTCTGTCTTGGAACCTTGTCTGACATGAATTTTGTTTATGGGCATCACTGCTGAAACTGAAGGAGTTTACCAGTAATGTGGAAAAAAAAAGAAGTTAAATATCTTACAGGTCCAGTCTGTGGGCCCAAAGAATGAGAGCAGGAAATTAAAAAGATTTTACAAGGGTTTGATTCCTGCATGTACCCAAAAAATAGCTTAGAAATAAATGGTGTTGAGGTTTAGGCTTCAAACAATGAGATGCAATGGGCTTTTGTGGCTGCCTGTTTAACAGGTCTCCAAGCAATAAATGATTTCACACATTATACAACTTTAGGAAAGTGATGCATAGTGAAGTGAGATTAATTCAATAGATTGTTATTTGTGGTTTTTATAGTGCCCAGAATGTGAAAATTTATAATCCTTGATCTTTGTGCAGAAGAGGTTATCATTTTTCAACACAGGAAGTGATGCTACCAGCAATGAGGAAACAATAATAAAGTTTTGAATGACAGGACTGTGAGGTTGCCTTGGTTAGATATGTGGTTAGGTTTGTTTGTGGTTTTTTTTTCTCCCCCCAGTAATTTCCTTATGGTTTTTTTTTCTGTTTTTTTTTTTCCCCTGCTTGAAAATGGGTGAATAAATCCCTGCAGCTATTTGCTTACCTTCAAAAATGAATTTGAATCTGCCAGTGACCTTTCAGTATTTTGCATTCCATGAATGGTCAAGAAGACAACAGAGAAATAAAGATAACAATAGGGAAACTCATAATAATAATTCCTCATAAAGAGGTAATTTAAAGCTCCAGTTCCTTAAACATCTGCTGAAAGCACAACTGCAGTGGTATGTCCCATCCCAGTTCCAATCCCCATCCCAGCTGGGAGCCCCTATTTATGTTCCCGGCATTGTGCCTGTCCACCCCAACCCTGAAACAGTCCCATGACTGCCGGCTGCAAAGGGAGAGCTGCTCTAGGGCACTCCTCTGGGGTTTGAAAGGCTAGGCAGCAGATCAACACCAGTGGGTTCTGGGGCTCAGGGGACACTGGCGCTCCTGCAGACACAAAGGTAGCAACACAAAATAAATAGAAAGCAAACACTGGAAGAAAAATATTTCTCTGCTTATTTTAGTTTTATGCTGGGGAAACAAATTTGTGGACATATTTGCTGAGGAGGTGATGTATTTGTGTGTGAGAACAGTCTCTTTGCTTTTTCCCCTGAATGTTTGGAGAGGGGGAAAAGAAGGCCTTGAGCATCACAATGCCTTTTTTGTTATAACCCCATTTTTTATAAATAAAAAATACTTTTTCTGTAATCCACTATATTGTGAAGGACTCTGAGCACGTTTTGCTTACATTTCATACGTGGGTCCAGTCCAACACCAATCAGAGTCAGCGGGAGTGTTTGGATGAGGCTTGTCTTTTGCTGTGGATTTAAATCCTAGAATATTTATTTCAGTGGCCTTTCTGAAGCTTTAGGGGCTGTTAAAGGCTTCTATAGGAGTCCCTGCTCTTGTAAAAGACAAAATAACTTTTCATTGTTGTGAATTTTAGTTTTATGTGAGATACTTCAGCTACTTTCAGTAAAGCAGGAGCATGGGCCTCAAGGAAAAAAACCTCTGTTGATGGCAATTGGTTTTATGCTCCAAAACCATGTAGGTGATCTTGGAAATGCACCCCGAAGCGAAGATGGGCCAGGCATTTCTCTAAGTGGCAGTGCCAGCTCAGGAAGTACCCCCTCCTGCTTCCCTTGTTTTCTCCTGCCCTGTGCCATGCTCTCCCTCACCCAGAGGCTGTGCTGCCCCAGCCACAGTACAAATTACTCATTTGGCAGTTTCCTCAAACCAGATGAGCCTCTTGGCCAGGCCACACCAGGAGCTCCTGTGCTGGGAGAGGGGCAGAGCAGGGGGCTGGGACTGGAGGTGGGCAGGAGCATTGGAATAGGCACACTTAAGTGTGGTGTAAATATCTCATGAGATATTGTAAATTTGTGAATAAACCCACACGTTTTTACCTGTGTGCAAGGGAGATCTGAAGGAATGAAGCTGAGGCAATGTTGGATGACAGTGAACTTCAGTGCAGCCAAAACTCTTGCCCATCAGTGTCTTCCTCCCTTAGAGATGGCCACAGATGACCCTGCCTTCCCAAGGAGAGTTTTTTCCACTCTGTTTCTCTGCTACTGTGCCAGCACATGTGCCCTGGGCCAACACCTGGTGTGCTGCAGCTTCCTGAAACCCCTCTCTGCAGCACTCGCCCCATGAAGTCAAGAGGTGCAATTGCAAGCAGAAGCTAGGCGCCTATGAGGTGGGAAGACTTTATCCTGTTAAGGATAAAAACCTCCTTACCCCTACCCAAAGTATTTTGGGCTGCTAGGAGGAATCTGTCTTCCAGCACAACTGTAGAAAGTCCAAGCAGATTCCAGACCTGACCAAAGGTTATAGGCTCCAGACAGAAACATTGACTAATACAGGACAGAAGCATAAATATGTAAATACTGGGGGAACTCATCCCGCAGGCATGTATGTCTCTGTTAACTTTGTGGAGCAAAAGGGGAGCAGAGTGTACTTGTATTCAAGGGCAAAGGCTTTCAGAACAAACAATGGCATTTCCCTAATCTCACGGATGGAGACACCTTAGGGCTGTCCGTGTTACGCCCGGGATGTTTGGGGAGCATTGCTGCATCTCCTCATATTTGAATCTGCTGTTTTGGGAGGCATGAGGCCACGCTAGAAAGCAGCACAGCTAGCAGTTGAGAGCCAGCCTGGCACCCATCTCTCAGTGCCTACCTAGAAAAACAATATGAGGCATCTTTTATCAGAAAAAATGCATAGCATCATCTTGTAGCTCAAGTTAAAACATGCAAATTTAAAGAGGAGGTAAGTGGCAGGGTTTTAGTAGTAAGAGTAAACTATTGTTTCCTCAGCCCTGTGGTGAGGTCAAGTGGAAAAGCAAGAGTAGCTAAACTTTTGGGCAGATTATTAAAGTGAAAGCTCATTCTCTATTTCCTTATTGATTATTTTTTTTATTAACAAAAGTAAGATATAATTCTTGCAAACTAATCACGGCAATGATAGGCCTGACCAGGCTCACCTGCTGCCTAGGAATGCTCTTTTCCAGTAGTCTGTCATATCGTAACCCTTGTAAAATCTGCCAACCTCCAGGTTAAAAGGTAAAAATGTGTGTGTTAGGACAAAGAGAGAAAGTGCTCAGAAAACAGTGAACTTTGGCCAGTAATAAAGATTTCCTTTACTTTTCCCTGTCACAGTAACCTCCACAAAAACAGATGAGCAAAATTTGACAACAAACACATGCCAGAAAACAACTTGTGAGGGAGAATTTACTGTTACCAGTCTTTAATTGGTCTGTACAGTCTCAGAGCACAGGCAACAGGAGACACAGCTATGTGTCTTCTCTTGGTCATATCTGGCACAGCCCTGTATTGAGCTAGAAGTCCAGCCCTTTGTCTCAGAGAAAACTTTTTTTAGCTATCAGCTGTGCATTGAAGAAGGAGATGTTTAGACATACAAGCTACTGCACTTGTGGAATGTGCAACAGCTCCCAGACCCTCTGTCTAAACCCAGGAGAAGTATGGATGGCTGACATTTCTTCTGGTAATTTTTTATCCAAAGATCTTGAAGTGCTTCTTAATACTGTCAGGATTATTGTGCTTGTCTGGTCTGACATGCAGCACATAAGTTAGAGAATTTCTTCCACTAATTTCCACAGTGGAAGAAAGGAGCCTTTGTATAATTATCCAATATGTAGTTGTGCCTAGTAGACAGAATTTATTGTACAGCAAAAACATCAATTTCTCATGTAAGTAACCAGAGAGTTTCTATTTCCTCCAGTAAGAGCCAGATCAGCCCCCACTGAGGAGTGATTTAGAACCCACAGACCACCCCTGCTTTACTCAAGGGACAACAGCTTGCCGCTCCCTTCATCTTTTAGAGAAGAAGCACCCTCTAGATTCTGTTACCTACCCTGCAGTCACTTTCCTTTTGTAAGGCTTTGGTTTCTCTCAGTCTGCTTGCACTACGATGCATCACTAAGCAGAAACATACATACTTTAAAAAAAACCTTAAACTTTCTGGAATGTGATTATCTGGCCCAATGTAGCTGCAATTTCTTGATATTCTGTTTCTTTTTTTCCTAGCAAATATAGCTAATAATCTTCAAGTAGGGTGTTTGTACGCAGCTCAGTCCTGCAAGATGCTGAGTGCCTTCCCTTACAGTCTAAATGCTAGAATTGTTCAATGTGATGTGAAATTGGTGGTTTAAGGTAACAAGGAGAGCTGTCTCTTGAGATTTTTGAGAGAAATTTTGCACTTTATTCCCACCCACCATCTCAAGAGATATTTTTGTTTTGTACCAATTGGATTACATTTCTCCGACACTTACACTGTGTGATGACTGATGTCAACAGAGGAGCTGTATGTGGACAGTAGGAAAATGTGTGTCAGGCAGAAGACACAGCCTGAGAAGCAAAATGAACTTTCTAAGTCTTTGGCTTGTTTAAGATTCTGCAGTCTCAGAGAAAAGCGAGCTACTAATGACATTTTTAATATGCAGTAACCTCCAATGGCAATTTTAATATGCAATATCACAAGAAGGGTACAACTTGTGTGATTTTCCTGTGCCTCCTTTCTTCCTGCCCTCCTTTCCAGTGGTATTTTGTCATGTCACTTCAGGCTTTGGCCAATGCTCTACAGTGGGAAAACATAATTTTCCCATTTATGATTTGTGCAACAAAATTATCTCTTCCTTCCCATTCACCATGAAAGGGAATGGGATAAGAAGATGACCATGTTGTTTGGTATTCACTTCTGGACTGCTTGTTGGCACAATAACCATATGGCTGTAAGTTGCAGCATTTTCCCAGCTCAACCTCTAGCTCCTCCCATGGGGATTTAGACAGATTCCCTCTTTGCAGCTTTTGAATGAGAAGGATTAGAGGGTTGGGATTGTTCTCCTCCTTTGTTACTATCTAGAAGAAATATTCATCCTACTTTGCAGTTGTCATGTTGTTAACAGTTGCCTGCAAATCTGAAACCACCAGTTTGAACATTAACAAGGACTGGTGGGAGTGAAGGTCCCAGTGTGGAAAGAACAAGTAGTTAACATTCCTCTGTAGCACCTGGACCAGAACCACTGTTGTTACGGATTTGTAGTAAGAAACTGTCCTGTAGAAGGGACTGGTTAACTCCGTGGGCACTAAGGATAACCTTCCACTTTGAAATGTTGGGTTTTTACTTGTAAGCACTTGGCAAAGCTCGGGCAGGTGGCTGATGTCTTCAAGCAATGATGTTTTGCCAAAAATCCAATTTGATTGAGCTTTGTGAAAAGCATAGTAGAACACCACTTGCTTCAAAAGCCAAATCCTCATGCTGAAGGGCACTTTGAATGTCTTTTTCTCTAGGGGCTTTCATGTGCCTCTCTTATGCACAAATATTTTGGGAGCAAAAAATAATCTCTTTGCTAAAACCACATTCCCCTTTAATCAACTTTTCTCTGCTTTCTTTTAAGTGAAGTACTTCAAAGCTATTCTCCAAGAAAGAGATCTCCTGACAGTGCATTCTCTGGTCTGCAGCTCTCAGTTCCATGTGATGCAACCCTGACTGGTGCCATGAGCCAGGGTTGTGCTTTGCATGTTATCTGTGGGACCTCAGACTGTATGTCACTCAGCTGTTCCGGGAAGGCAGGAGCTGGATTCTGAACACACAGCTCTTAATGAATTAAAATAATTTACTGGTTTGTGTAATGTTATGATAACTTTTGGAGATTTTGCATAAAATAAGTCTTCCAATATTTGAATGAAAAACAAAAAAGAAAGCCTTCTGCATAGTCAAACTCTGCACTTACTTCTTTGATATCTCCTAGTGAGTTTTGAAAATCTGAATTACTTTGCCAAATCCAGGGGCTTTAAAATAGGAGTCCCTGAGAGCACATCATATTTCAGTCACTCTCTGTTCAGCTAGGAGACTTCATCACCACAAGGGTAGACAGCTATCGGGTGCTGGCAGTTCCTGACATCACCTCCTGGCTGCACTATGGCATTGTAATGTACCTGCTCATTCCTTAAGCCCTTGACCATGTAATGCCATTTTGTACAGGTTGCTGCAGCAGCCCTCCTGCATAATATGTGCTGCCAAGAGCATTGCAGGTATAATCTTTTGTCTCTTTGTTGTCATCTTAGAAAATACTAAAATTTAATTCCCTTGTTATTGGCATATTTCTTATCTCGGTGCCCAATGTATCAAAATATGACCTGAAAGTTCTGTGAGGTTCTCTATTTGGGTATGATGGGACATTTATGGTGATAGAAAAGCTTTTCTGTCCTCATGCTTCTTAATAAACTTTCATGGGGAAGCCATGAAAGGACAGGCAAGTGCCGTGACAGACCCTTGCCCCTTCTTCTCCACATTGCCTGGTGTTCTCATAACACGCTGTGGGGATGTGCTCAGGTAGTTACGATGAGGCTGCTGATGCCATTATACTGGTAGGACAAGATAACACAAGACAGGTGAGGATGTTGTAAGCTTAAGCTAAAGGGGATATGGTGAGAGAAAACTTTATGGATGAAGACATTGCCCACTCAATTTTCTGTAAAATATGAGTGACCAGAAAAGGGACACAGACATGATGCAAACCATGTACTTGTTGACATGGCAGCATGGCAAACCATGGTTCCGTGAATCAAAGTTAGAGAAAGCAAGTCCAGAAACTGGGTTGTAACCTCTCTGTTTGTCATAAAAAGTCTCCTACCTGGAATCATCAGTAGGACAGAGAATTGGTGCCTGAGCTGTCTGTAACTCACGTTCGGTAGTCACTGGACTGCGTCCCAAAAGTAACTGCGTCACTGGTGCCCCACCGATATGGACCCACAGCACTGCTTTTGCCAGACCGATGAGGCCATATTGTGATTGCTTTATGAGAATTTTACAAGCATCGCTTTTCTCGCACTGTGCTGTAGAAAGCACAAGATAAAACCTGAAGTGTGACTCATTTCTTGCAAAACAAGGTTTGGGTTTGGCTTTGACTTGTTTTCATGGAAGAAAAAAAACCTCCATTTGAGGAGTCTGAAGGTTAAGTAGCTACACTCTTTGAGTTGTAAGCATAGTTAAAAGAGTCTGCAAAGGACAATAACTGATAATTGGGCTGATGTGATGTGGAAAATATGCATTTCCTCCTCAGTCTGTGCCCCCCTTTGCCTGCCAGTGGCATTGCTGAGGCCATGTTTGCACTCCTCGAGATATCACAAAAGTCGCTTGCAGCAAACATGTCAGCATTTGAATCAGGGGAGCCATGGTGACCGGACTCTGCCTTTCACCCTTGGCAAAAGCACGGATAGGTTCTCCTTTTGCATCAGGCTGCTGCTTGCCATGTGGGGGAAGCGGGGATAGACTGTGGAGGCTGATGGGTACGGTGCAATAGCAGCACGCCTGGTTTGCTAACACAGGCACCCACCCTGGGAAATGTTAATCTCTTGAATAATATTTTTTCTTTGTCAAGCTCCTTTGCAGAGTGAGGAATTTTCACCTGCTTCTGGACTAAGAGTGAGTCATTTGCTCGCTGCTAATATGGGGTATTAGATGTTACAGTCCATAATAGATAGGGAGGTATCTCATTTGTGCTTCAGAGAGCTCTTCACCCAGTTGCAGAGATTGGCTATAGCAGTATATGTTGTAGTGAGTGTAATGATTTAAGTTATGAAATGCTCAGAGCTGGCTGCTGCATTTGTGTTGGCTTGAATGGCCTTGGCTTACCATGATCCTCGCATGAATTATATATGTTGCCTTCTGTCAGGTTCACCTTTACAGTAGGGAATTCCATATATTTTTTTATACACTAGGAGCGGAGCTCTCTATTGGCAGATCTCCCCTGACATCAAGATGAAAAAAAAGTAACCTAAGATATACACATACAGATTTGTCCATACTTCCTGAAAAAAAGGATACCAAATATTGATCAGAGATACAGTATTAGCTGAGTACTTCGGGCCAAACTAAAGACCTTACGTCATGACTTTTAGTTTACCTCTTAAGTGTTTGCTTTAAAAAATAAATCACAATGCAAAATATTACTCTGGCTTTTACAGCCTAAACTCAATTTTCCATGTAATGTGCACCCACTACTTTGATTTTAAACATCTTATTGACTATTCTAGAGAAAGGTCAGATTTAGTAACAGGAAATTCAGAGAGTTCAAAACCCTTTTTCAAGTCACGTATGCAACCACTCCATCCTACACTTCCAGCAGCTCCCCAGGTTTTCACAGATGTACCTGAAGGTCAGGTGAGGAGAGGTGCCTTGGCAGTGGCAAGGGAGTCCTCCTCCCTGTGTACCCCTACACAGAGCTGAGCCCTTTACAGAAGGATTCTGCCACGGGGAATTCTCAATCCAGGAGGTTGGAATATAATTATTTATTTAATTAAAAAGTAAATGACATGTTTAAAAGTTAATAAATATATTAATAAGATATTAAAATGAAATTTAAAATATTTAATAGCTTCAAAAATTACAGTCCCTACTTCCAAACCACCTCATAAAGGCTTGAAGGATTCTCTGTAGTTTGCTTTACCGCTGAAGGGCTTCTAGAAATGTAAAAAAGTATTCAAATTTTGGAAGCTGAAACATGCCTTGCTGACGAGAGAGGCTGACTTTACAGCCACTCAGACAGCAGTCAATGGTTCATGTCTTGCGTGTGTACTTGTGGCTGATCTGATTAAAATAGAAGTGAAGAAGAAAAGGTCTTTGAGGCTTCATTCCAGCACAATGAAGGTAAATTAAGGCTGAAACTTGTGCTGAAATACTTTGCTGAATCAAAGCCTGAAAGAGTATTTTGCCTGTCCCCTCATGCTTTGTTTTAGTTGGTGAAGCCAGGCATAACCAGGACTATAATTCCTGCTGCTCTGTAATAATTAGAAATATTTTTTTCTGTCAGTGTCCAGATAAATTACTGTATTAGAATTAACTTGGATTAAACAGTAATAAGCTGAGCACAAATACTGGTGGTTGTTTTCATCATAATCTTCTGTCTCTCACATACAGGTAAATATAATGTTGTGTAAGGAACTTGTCTTTTCAGTTTGAAAATTAGTCCTGGTAGAAACTGGGGTTTTGTGCTTGTCTGCTTATCATCAGGCTGTCCATAGGGGGGCAAGGGGGAAGCTGTATGGAAGCGGCTGAACTGTAAGAGCACTGGTTATATTTCATTTGCATCTGTACAATGAGTGTGCTTTGCACCTCTGTCACATACCTTCAGCTATGCTGGTGTCTGACCTTCTCTTCTGAAGCACCTCTGGTACCAAATGAGGATGGGTAATTGGCATCAGACAGCTTCACAGTCCTTCCATCTGCCTATAGCTACAAGGGGGAACAAGTTCCACCGGGACCGATTTGGCCACATGTGTGTGGCAGAGCTTTATCCATGTTCATATTAAATTGTTCTCCCTGTTCCTTGCATTATTCATTCAGCCCAGTCAGTCAATGTCTTATCCCTTGATTTTGCATCCCAGCCTCTTCACCCTCAGTTCATGTTTCCTTTTCAGCTGCTCACCAGGTTCATTTTGCCTTCCTCCCCTCACAGTTCTGCCTCACAGGTCTTATTTTTACCCCTTTGCGTTTAATTCAGCCTCCTCCCTTCCCTTCCTTCCTTCTCTTCCCTTCCCTAGGTCTCGCTGCAGGATGAAGATGATCTTCCTTTCCCAGGTGAGCTTTCCATTACTCTGTGTAGCCCAGGGCTACAACAGAAAGGAAGATGTTGCCTAGTGTGAACAATTTCTTCTGAAGAAATTGGCAGCCAAATAAGTCTCATTTTAGTATGCACAAAAATATTATTTTAAGATGGCTCCTAACATAACCAGATCAGAGTGAGTTTAGACAGCACTGGTAGAAGTCCTTGACATACAGGGCACTCCCTCCTGCCAGCCTTCAAGTCCTGGCCACCAAAACATGCCAACCTTGCAAAAAAAGGTCAGCAAAGATATTTTATGTAACAAAATATATATTTTTTGGCAGCAAACTGATCTGATACCAAGCAAGGGATACCAATCAGCTGACCTCCTGATGAAGTCTCTTCTCACCTGAATTACTTTATGAGTCTATATAATTTTGCCTCAACTAGAAGACAAAATAGTTATCCAGAGGCAGACACACAAGCTTAAAAACTTCAGTGAAAACAAATTTTGAATCCTGATCATGTAAAAGCAGTGTCTTACAAATGCAAGCCATCTCACAAGTAGGCAGGGCTCGCAGACCCACCAGTGATTGCAGGCCTTATGCATGAACACAGCTAATCAGCAGTGATGTTAACCGTGACAGCTTCATGTCTCAAAAAATCTCCATTTCAGCTTTGCTTCAGTGTTAGTTTACAAGCTCAAAGGTATTTATTGCTTCATGTTGTTCCAGGTCAGCCCATACGCTTCCTGCAATCATCTTCTGCCACAGCCCCTCCCCACCCCTCTCTGCATCCCGCGCTGGTCTCTGAATGTGCCTGTTGTCCCTGAGCACATGTGCTTGCACATTCCCGAGCGTGGGACCGCAGCCCTGCAGATGGCTCCATTGCCATGCTCTCTTTTCCTCTAGCCACAATGACTCACATGCTCTTATTTTGAAATCTTCATGGGGTAGGTCTTGCTAAAAAGCTGCAAAAATACGTCACTTCTTTGGTTTGAGTCAAAATAGAGTAACTGAGGGGTTTTTTCACTTTTAAACCTCCTAGAGTGGTAACAGGGAAACAATGAGCAATAATTTTGCATAGGAATAAACACTGTCATGTCTGACACACCCTGGCTAGAAAACTGGAGGTGTCCTGCACCATTGTAGCAAAGAGTTTCTTGGATTCTCATTTTCTTCCTCTTTGCCCTATTTGGCAAATAGTTGGTGGTAGCTGGGTTAATGAAACACGTGTCCTCTCAGCGCAGCAGCACTGGGAGTGAAGCACAAGCCATTGATCTGGGAGTCTCTGGGGGCACAGGCTCAGAAGAGCGACTGTGTAGTACCCACCTGAGTGAAGGTATTACACCTGGAAGGACAGAGCCTCCAGCCTCAAGTGGGAGGAAGCTCTCCTGAGCAGTCAAGAGGATGTAGGTCAGGGAGGTAACTCAGTCACAGAGCAGTTGTGGGCTGGAGCATGAGCATGTTCACACAGCAGATGAAAGACTTCAGCAAATGTGGACAGAGTAACATAATTAAATCAGCAGGGAGAAATGAGAAACATGAAAAGGTTGTGGAAAAGTAAACACGGGCAGTGGAAACACTTCTTTGTGAATTTAAATTTTTGGCTACATTTCTCCATCTGAGGAAGCAGAAGGACCAGACTCTGACATTGGGTCCCAGTTCTGTCCATGGTCCAGAGCATCAGCATAGCACTGAGCTGGCAGCAGCCCCAGGGTAATGGAGCTGCTGCATCATTTGGCTCTGCATGTAAGGGATAGTCCTCCTTCCTGAGCAGGGCTGAGTAAGCCTGCCTCTCCCTTAGGAGAGGAGGAGGAAGGGGAAGGGATATTCTCACCTTCTTCTCCTTCAATGCAAATGACAAAATGGCGGTGGAGGTGCATGAGAAGAGCAAGGCAGGGTCAGGGAGTCCTGCCAGCAAGCGGTTGTCCGTGCTAGAGGCTTAGTCCTGCACTTAGGAGATGCTTGATTTTAACACTTTGTTAGAGTGGGTGACTTGCAGTATGCAACAAGCCCTGGTCCTCTGAAACAGACACATCCAGCACTAGCATCCGCATCGGCACTGCTCCCCGCAGCCACAGCACTGTCCATTCACCATTCCACAGCAGACCATGTGTGTTGCTCAGAATATGGCAATTGTGCTGTGATTAGATATTAATATAGCCTAGACTTGGGGTTCTTTGTTGGTTGACTGACCCAGAAATTGGTAGCAGGCATCTAAAAGACAGTAAATGTTCTCGTTTAGTCACATTAATTTGCTTTTGACATGGGCTTAAACCATGTTCACAATCAGTCTCCACAGTTCAGCTGAGCCATGGTAACATCTGAAATTCCTGTGCCTCAGCTCTTGGTCTGAACCTTGTGTCTCCACAGCCAAGTACACAACAAGGAAAAGTTTCTATCTGCTACCATGAGAAAATGATTTGGAAAACAAAATGATCCAGAGGGTGATAAATCAGCTTTGAGTAGGAAAGATGCATTGTCATCTTTTGTCTGTAACACAGTAAAAGATCTATTCTTCAAGAGGAATTTGTGATTAAGAATGTCTCAGTATGACTATATAATGTCATATTGATACTTTCGTGAGGGGAAGATCAAACACTGAAGGTTTTTTTTAATCTAGTGAATAAAAGGCACAGGAAGAACTAAACCTGGGGAAATTCCAAATAATTTTTAACAAGATGATAACCATGGAAAAAAACCTAGAAGGAGGAGTAGTGGACAGCCTGTGTTTTGAAATCAGTTGAAATTGGGTGCTTTTCTAGAAATTCTTCACTAATTTTGCTTTGGTGGAGTGCAAATTACTGGGATGAGCACATGCTAATGTGGTGAGTTCAGTGGCATAGGCTGAGTTGTATGTGTAGATAACACCTGTCTCTGTAAGAAAGTCCCTTTATCCCACAAAACCTGCAAACCCTGTCCCCTTTTCACCGTCAGTTACCGTCAGTAGCTGTATTCTGCGTGTACAGTGACATGTGCCTGTGGGACAGCCCGTAGCTGACAGAGCAGAGAGGTGTGCTGGCTGTGAGCAGAAGGCTGCTCTTCCCCTCGGCAGCTCCACAGCCAGAGTGTCAGAGGCCAGCAGCGTTAGTCCGCATCTCTGGGCCAGGATGAGCGCCTGGAGAGCCTCCTCCTGGGGCGAGGCACGCAGCAGTGCGGCGCTGGGCCCCCGGGCACAGCTGGCCCCGTGCCCTACAGGGGTAGCTGGAGCCCTGGGATGTCACAGCGTGACTCTGGCAGCGCTTCCCCTCTGCAGTAAGCGGTGCTTTATGCTCCTCGGTAGCGTGTGACTCATGCAATGGCTTGGTTTCTTGTGCCCATGTATAAAATTACCTGCATATGGGTAATATAAGAAGTGTTTTCCAGTAGAATGACAGCTAGGACATTATACAGCATTCCTGTAAAACTGCACAGAGCAAATGAAAAAGCCCCTTCTCAAAACCAGCTCTCTGGATTACCCAAATGGCCCTGGACTATTAAAAGTGAAAATATTTTTAAAATCTAATTTCTCTGACCATTCTGTTGCTTTACTTCATGTGCTTCATGCACCTTATAAAAAAATAAATCATCTGACCTTACTTCTTATTTCTCATAAACAAGGACAATGTGTGGGTTGCACATCTTGAAAGGAGAGACTGAAGTGGACTTGGTTTCCCAGGGCAGGGCTTGCTTTTTTAATTTACTAGACACGCTTCTCATGAATGATACCCTTCTAAAAGGATCTGAAACATATTTTAAAGTTTTAAACTGGGGGTTCCCTTACATCCATAATCTCTGAATTTTACCTTATGGAATGTAGAAACCTCATACTGCAGTGCAAGATGTGTATCCTTTCTAAATATGAATCTTTCCAGCTATGGAAGAGACACGGGCACTTGGTACAAGCAGGAGTTTGGTAACGGCGTGTGGGACTCCCGCTGCCTCCTGCAAGAGCAGAGCCAGGGAGGGAGGGCAGCGGGTGATTCTGGGGACTGAAAGTTCGGAGCGAGTGTTTCATGCGGGTCACCTTGAGACGTCTCACAGGGAAAGATTTTCTGAGGCTGAGTTGTGAAAAACTGTGTGCGGAGCCTTAAAATGCACATGCTGACAAGGGTGACAGTGTGACGTGCAGGATGCTGGCAGAGCAGAGCAGGGCGCTCCTGCAGGACCCCCCTCCATGGCCACTTGCAGCATTCAGCTGCTGCCCTGCCCCAGCTGGCTCCCAGGAAAGCTCTGGAAGAGAAACCAGTGTCCTGGGCCAGAGCCCAAAGCCTCCCCCAGCGTGGGAATAGCACGCACAAGAAGATGCAGGGGCTGATTTACGTCACAGCACTGCGTGTAAAACAACAAGTTACAAAAGGGCATTCTATAGAAAGGAAAAAAATATTAACTGAATATCAGAAGAATGTTTGTCTTCCTGCTTTTAGCTTAACGTGGCTCCTTTTTTAGTCGCTCAGCTAAAATGACTGAATTTGTAGTAGTTGAAAATGCTACAGTCATTAAAGTGAGCTTGAGAAAGTGCTGGGAGGCTGCACCGTGCTCCGCAGCACCTCTGAAACACCGCTGTGCTTGCTCTGCTAGACACTCGAGACCAAGCTATGAGGCAGTGGCAGTGCCATTGTCTGCTATAAAAAAATGCAATTAGACAAATGTATCATTTCACAAGCAACCCGTCAGGCAACATACGTTATAAAAACATGTTGTGATTGATGGATCTTAAAGAAAACGTCAAGTAAAAACAACCTAACACGCTATTTGCAGTAGAAGCCAAGCATTTGCCCTTCCTCAAACTTTTCTCTTTGTCCTCTAATTCTCACTTTTCCTATTCAGCAAACTTCAGAAGTTAATCACTGACAGGAACAAACAGGTGAAAACTTTTTTCTAGCCTTGGAATAATCCCCAGCTGAAAATGCTTGCGAGGGCTCTTCCAGTGGAGGTCTGATGCCACCTAAAGTCCCCAACAAGTTTTGCAGTAGAAGAAATCAGCATTTCTCCCCTGCATTCTCAACCAGTAACAGCTCTGAAGTTATTAGTTATTTATAGTTCTTTGTGGCTACATTAAGCTCAGCAAAAGTCTGCACTGTGAGAAAATTAGCTCAGGCATGTTAGGCCAGGGAAAAATCCAAATTTCTGTTACCCTCAGCCTATGAGAAGCAGACGTCGTAACTCAGCCCAAAATCCGAGCTCTGAAATGGAGAGCCTGTCTTTATCTCCTTGATGCTAAAACTAGCTTGGTAGTGATGTTCCTTTATTTTTAACATTTGGAAACCATGTGACTGTGAAAGGGAATCAGATTCAGTAGATGGAAGGACAGTGTATGCAAGACATTTTCTGTGTTCTCAAGCCTTAATCTTTAGGGGATGCCAATATGTCTTTTAGAGTACTCTGTTGAGCAGGGTTAATACATTCATCACTAGACTTGGTCAATAAGCCCATTAAAATGTATTTAAATAAAAATATGCTGCTGTCAGAAAAACATACAAAGTTTGAAAAATGTGTTACTTTGGAGTAAGTAATGATTGTTGGGGGTGTTTTACTTCTGATGTAGTAGTTTTTCTGTAGGATTTCTTTTAAATTTTTTTTATTGTCTCTTGTTTGTGTATCAGTGCTCAACATAAGAACATCAGTATTATGCATTTTTACTACTGACATGGTCAGTAGTAAAAAGTTCATCTAAGAACTGAAGTTGCTTTTGGATTTTAAGCATCATTCAAAGTGGCCACTATTAAGCGATGTTGGGAACATTAAATCTTGTCTTCTAGATCCAAGTGTCTCCTGACTGCTATAATGAAAACAATGGATTCTAGTTTTTTCACCTTTAGTTTCAAGTCACCTAGAGATGAGCGCAGGAGGACCTACCACACTGCACAGTACAGAAGTGGCAGGGGCTGGAAGGGGCCGCAGGCCCGCTGAAGTCAGAAGTGGTAGAAGGGCATCCCCTTGGGCACGTGCATTTTAATACATTAAATTTATCAGCAGGTGGTATTTCTGGACAAAGAAGAACCTCTGCTAACGTGGTTGTTCCTCTCTCTCCAGCACCCTCTCGAGCTGCTCGCATGCTGTGGTGGCCCTGCTGTACCCCTTCTCCTGGCAGCACACCTTCATTCCTGTTCTGCCCTCGTCCATGATAGACATCGTGTGCTGCCCTACCCCCTTCCTGGTGGGACTGCTCTCCAGCTCTCTGCCCAAACTGAAGGAGCTGCCCGTCGAGGAGGTAGGAGCTGGCACCAGAATTGTTTGCCTGCAGTAAAGCTGGCCTCACCTTGGAGAGGGCCTGCCATTCACACATAAATTCTCCTGTTTAATTTTTAATCTGCCTCTTTCTTCTCTGTCTAATTCTCATGGGTAACTGGCTCTTGGTAACAGCCTTAGTCTTCTCTTTATTACACCCCCCTTCCCACACCTGGCACCTTGACAGAGAAGTCATCCTTAACCTGGTCAACAAGGACGCTGTAAAGATGCAGATTGGTTCTGATTTTGTTGTACCTGGAGCAAAAAGAGGAAGACACAAGGTGCCACCTGCTGTGACACCTGCTAATGCTAATGGAAGTTGCGCATGAAGCCACAGCCACCACAGAAAATAAAGCCTTTAAGGCTTTTTAAAAAAAAAACAAAACCAAAAACTTTTAAGACTTTGTCAGTACTGTATAGGAAATCAAATTACAGTTGCACTTCATCAGCCCTTCCAGTAAAATACCTCAAAAATACTCAAGGGCTCACTCTTCTCTCTTACTCTTCTTAGTTTCCTGTCATTTTTCTATGAAATTTTCTTTTCTTGTGCTCACTTTCAAGGCTCTCTGTGCCTCTGGCCCATGTAACTCTCTGCTCTGTGTTCCTCCCACTTTCCTAACATTGCTCTCCCACACCTTCCCCGCTCTCTCAGCTTTGCTGCTTCATGATCATTAATATTTCACACCCTTGCCCTTCAGAGGTCCTGCTGCCTCAAACACCACCATTTTCTTTAAACCCTTCTGAAATACTTTTCATCTGCACATTAACAAAAACGATTAGAAATAACTTTCCTAGGTTTAAGAGAAAAGACTGCTTAACCCTTTAAGCCTGTCTAACATATTAACCTAGTATGAGATCTGTTGTATCTAATGATATTAAATTAGATGTTAAGCTGTAAAGAAAAATTCATCTTCTTGTTTTATAAAGCACACAACCTGTTTCACAGTAGGAATTTGATTCATGTTGAGGCTTGGGACCACTCAGACAACCTCTTGCTGTTAAAAGGCAGACACAAATGAATGTTTTCTGTCTCTTCAGATATATTTCACCGTAGTGTTTTCTTTTCTTTAGGCTTTGATGGTTAACCTGGGATCTGATCGATTCATCAGACAGGTAAAGTACAGCTCAAGATGTTGCCATGCAGTCTAACAAGCTGTTTACTCCTATAGTATGATTAGGTTTCTTTGATAAGAGATACTTGGCAGGAATTGTGCAGTGGGAAA
The DNA here is from genome assembly GCA_033124195.1 of Coracias cyanogaster. Lineage (NCBI taxonomy): Eukaryota > Metazoa > Chordata > Aves > Coraciiformes > Coraciidae > Coracias > Coracias cyanogaster. The sequence goes on from JAVSBS010019827.1 coordinate 73,087, forward strand.
GAGATCAGAAAAAAAAGCACTCGTTTTCCCTTTCACCTGCAAATAAGTACTCCTGCTCCGGTATGCAAAGGGATCAAGGCTGTGACTGTCAGAAGAAATTAAGAGCTGTATTCACAGTGCAAAGGAAACATCCAAAAATAACATAATGTTAGCAAGGAAATTCACACTGTTGGAGGTGAAAAGGACAAAAATTGCCAAGAAAAGCTTCTGAGCTAGAGCGGAAATAATAGTTTAATGTAGTAGGAAAAGCAAGAGAGAGATGAGGGATCACCATCTCCTGATAGTAATATGGCACTAAATAATTTCAAAACAACGATCTGCAGGTTAGATGAGTAAGCTTTCTTGTATGATTCCCTGGAAGACACGGCTGGTGAAGCTGCAGAGCTAAGATTCTTGTGCCTACTTGCTTTTGCTGATCAAGCATTAAATAAAATGAAGACAGCAACAGGGGGAAAACCCAGAAAACAAGATATACTAGAAAATAAGATAAAAAAACTGTCAAGAAGCTGCCTAAACCCAACCAGAGCAGCTGTGTGTACATGTAGCTAGGCTTTGCGTGGGGTCTATTTAGTTAAAAACAACTCTTTGGGCTCTTTGTCATGTAAAGAGCTGATTCCAAGTTCCTATTTGTTTACCTTGCTCTTTGGATTATGATTCCCAACTTTAATCTTATTGAGTGACAAGAAATTTTGTTTAGAAATAGGATAGTTGCACATAGATTTTTGTTACTCTGTTTATGTAGGTATGACAGTAGCAGATAAAAAATACTTTTCTTCTGAATTTTAAACTTTGCAAAAGCATTTGCTGTAGTTGCTGCATAGATTAATGTGACCTACAGATTTTTTTTTTTCCTCTGCCAGATGGATGATGAGGACACACTATTACCTAGAAAATTGCAAGCTGCTCTGGAGCAGGCTCTAGAGAGAAAGAATGAACTGATAAATGAGGATTCAGATAGTGATTCAGATGATGGTAAGTTCATTCGGAAGCAGGGACTTGTATAATCATGCATGGAGGGAGTGGACATGGACTTCCCATCCAAGGGGAAGGAAGATGGGACTTTAGTACTCAAATACTTTTTGTGACATCAAAGATAGTCTCTGAGCACACAGGGAATGGGACCGATGGCATCAACCCACAGTAATCCATTGTCAGCGGTCTATTTGAAGTTCCTTGTGCTCCCATGAGTACCTCTACACCTTCACTCTGGCAGAGCTTTGCAGGTAGCTTGGCCCTGGTTCAGAGAGCTGCTCGTGCTCAGGGGTGTGCTCTTGGTGCTCCCTGTGTTCAGGGGAGAGGAGCAGGTACCTCCAGAAAATCGTTGCAGTGCGAGAGGGGCTGAGTTGCCTCTGAAGGTTCCTATTTTTCTCTAGCAATTATAAAAACAGCCCAGGGTGAATTTAAATGCCTGTGGTCAAAAGGTAGGAAACAGGAACCTATTCGGTTTCTGAAATTTATTTCTACTCATCTGTGTTACGTATGTAAAAATACTTTAACAGAAATGATGAAAGCCCAAATTCTCCAACAAACCCTTTTTGATCTGTTCTTGGTAAAGGGTCCTTGTCCCGAGAGCAAACATTTTAACTCTGGGTCATTCAGAAGCTTCTCGAGAAAGCGTACTCGAGGATTAAAATACGAGGTATCACTGGAAGCACCCATGAAGGTTTTAATTTTCCGAGCGCGTTCCTGAGGCCTCGCGTTTCTCACCGCCTCGCCGTCCGGCAGGCCCGGGGTGCAGACCGCCGCTCCCGCCTGGGCCGCGCCGCCCCGTGCCGGACGCGGGCGCTGCGGGGAGCCGAGGCCGGGGCCGCGGCGGCGGCTCCGGCAGCGGCTGATTTGGTGTGGACTGCCGCCGTGTTTTGCAGAGTGCAACACCCTGAACGGACTGGTGTCTGAGGTCTTTATCCGATTCTTCGTGGAGACAGTCGGCCATTACTCCCTGTTCCTGACCCAGACCGAAAAGGGAGAGCGCGCCTTCCAGCGGGAGGCCTTCCGCAAGTCGGTGGCCTCCAAGAGCATCCGCCGCTTCTTGGAAGTTTTCATGGAGTCCCAAATGTTCGCTGGCTTCATCCAGGACAGAGAGCTCAGGAAATGCCGGGCAAAAGGTAGGGCCGGGCCGCGCCGGTCCCCTGCGGGCTCCTCGCGTTTCCCCGGGCCCGGCGGGACACCCGGGCCAAGCCGCGGGGCCTCTGCGCCGGGAGGGGAGCGGCGCCGGCGGGAGCGCGCGCCTGGGGCCGGGCAGGGCCGCGGGGCTGCGGAGGGAGCGGCAGTGGGAGGCCCGGCCCGGCTCAGCTCAGCTCAGCTCAGAGCCCGGCCCGGCCCGGCCCAGCTCAGCTCAGCTCAGGGCCCGGCCCGGCCCGGCCCGGCCCAGCTCAGCTCCGCTCCCTTCCCGCCCCCCTCGCGCAGGTCTGTTCGAGCAGAGGGTCGAGCAGTATTTGGAGGAGCTTCCAGACACGGAGCAGAGCGGGGTGAACAAGTTTCTGCGAGGCCTGGGTGAGGAAAACCTTTACAAGTATTTCTGAAATGAATGTTTCTGTCTTTTTTAAAATTTAAAAAAGCTTTACCCGAGGTGAAATCAGATGCCAGGCATTTTCAGTGTGATGGGAAATGTGAAAACAATGAAAACATAGTTAAAGCTGGCAAAGCCCGCGGCACTGACGAGCCTTCTGTGCAGCTTCATTTTCCCTGGGGCGGGGGACCCGGGGCTGTGCCAGCTGCCGGGCGCTGCTGCCTGAGCCGGGGAGCTCCTGCTCTACAGCAGCTGCCTCCCGAATTAGGCCCGTGTGCTGAGCACCTTCGGAGTGCCCTTGGCTTTTCAGTACCTGCTAGAGACCGGTGGTGTGCTTTCTTTAGGAAACAAAATGAAGTTCCTCCACAAGAAGAACTAACTCCTTTCTGCGGAAATACCAACCCAAAGACTGTTTATGACACCGCGCCGAGACCTGCAGCGCTGGGGATGCAGGAGGGGAGCGGAGCAAGCTGACCACAGCTTTGAGTGACCACCGATGCTGTTAGACAGCGTGCCAGAGGATGGCTCCTTTATGTATTTGGATAGAATTTGTACATAACGTGCTGTAAGCTTTTCTAACTGATTTTGTAATGAGCAAGGAAAACTGTGGTAAATATTTGTATATTCCTGAAAATAACAGGTGCTTTTTTGTTTTGTTAGTATGAACTGAGTTATGCTTGGTGCCAAAAAGAATAGCTGATGATGTGCAGCTGACTGTCTCAGCAGAACCACTGACTTGGCGGGATGTTTGTGAGAGCTACACTGATGCCTGGATACTGGGGGGTGAATGATCTCGGGTACGTGGGAGAGGCTGTACGCACGGGGGCTGCTTTCATGTGCCGGAGTTGGTAGGTTTTTTTTTTTTCCTTCTAATTAATTTTAAAATAAAGATAAACAAAAAAGTAACTTGATAATAAGGTACTTGGTTCACAATACGAAACCCACTTGTTTTGAACCCTGGTCAGTAAACTACTTGTAATCCATTCTGCACTAAGACTGCTAAACCCGAGGAGATTCGGGTCCTTGACATGCAAGCTGCTGCGAGTAGGTACAGTACATCCTTCCTGTATGTATGTATGGTTTCTAATAAACTCTGTAAATACACCCGTTTGTCTATATTCATTGCACACCTCGGCAGTTTCTGATGTTGAGTAGGTACAAAACCAGTAACTTTCCTGTAATTGTTCATGATTTTGTAATTAAAATATAAAATGGTTATTATGAACGTGTCTTTCAGTAGGTTTGCTGTGTCCTGAGATGTTGCTCACTGGGGCTGAGATAAGGTATTTTACATCCCAGTTCTGTTAACTTTATCCTAATAGAAGCAG
>JAVSBS010019828.1:16649-32244 GCA_033124195.1 Coracias cyanogaster
ATAATACTTGTAGCAGGCAATGGTATGATTTTAATTGTGATTACTTTGAGCATAAACAGCTAATTTCAAAATTAATATATTTCAGGCATTTAAAAATTGTTTAACACATCTTGTAAAATGATCTGGACCTATGGAAAACAAGCCTCTGTCCTTCTATCACTTCTAGGAAAGTCTGATTGCATTTCAGTCAAATCAAATTCCTACTAATTCAGCTTACACACATCTCCAGCTAGAAGGAACAGGAAACCTCTTTACCTAGTTATGGTTAAGCAGGTCCAGAAACAGTTTTGTGGCACCCCCTAGTCAAAATCCAAAGTAAAATTTTCATATTTGCCGTAGGCTATTCAGTAGTCAGGCCCCTTGAATTTTATTTTTTTTTCCTAAATTGTGTACAAAGTTAACAAGATACTTCTGCTCTTTCCCCACATTGGGAAGATGCAATTCCTGCGATCACCTGCGTGTTTACAGTTTTAAATAGATCTAGTGAAAATCCAAAACTTTAAATATATAAACACACTACTTTAAAAAGCATTTGTGGGAGACAGGATGAATATCAATATCTAAAAACAGCTTTGTGTTTCAAGTATCTGGAAAACTGATGAGTTTTCATTTAAGGCAAACGTCTGATAGGAGTTTCAAATTAATGCATTCATTTGAACAGTATTTGTTGGTTTTACTTTCAGAAGCAAGGGTGGGAGGAATAAAAATGAGGGAGGAATAAGGTCAGGCCAGCTGAATACCCAAGGTACTGGAAAACATTTTTCTTAACACCAGTACTTCTCTTTGATATCTTTTACTACAGCATCATAAATTCTCTAAGATGGGTGAAAATTAATTTATCTGTATACAAGAATAATGAAATGGTGCCACACACAATGTAGTGTTGTTAGAAAGCATTCATCACTAATACTATCTCACTCTGAGGAATGTGTAATCAGAAATACATGTCCGTCTCAAAACTTTCTCTATAGCCTATGTGGAACAGATATTTTCCTGAGGTTTCTGCATGGTTATTGAGTGTCTCTGCAAGTTAACTCACTCAGAATACAACTGTAAGTGCTTAACTGGGTGTCATCTATTTAAATATACTGCTATACTAAATAGAGCTTCTGTGATCAACAGTCACCTGAGCTGAACAGAACAAACTGGTCAGCAGTCAGTTTTGCAGTGCCAGAATAAATATAGACCATCTTCCCATTACTACTTGAAAGTAGGACATTTATTCAACCACAATTACAAGTGTTAAAAGTATAAGGACTTCAAATCTATAAAAAGACTAGTGTGGGACCACAGGAATAACACAGTTTCTTTTGTTTTATTTGAAGAGAGAATTCTTTATTGTAACTCAAACTATGAATATAGATAGAATTCCACAGCCCTGCAGACTACTTCTATTAATTACAAAAGATGACATGCATTCTGAAATTCAAAAAAAACCTTATTTATTTTGCAATTAGCAAAGTAAGTATTTTCTGAACCAAGATGTTTTCTAGTCCCATGCAGTCCAAGTAGCTAGCATTGGAACAGAAAATACGCTCCATGTAAATGCAAAGTAACAATAACAACAAAACAAAGAAACAAAAATTGTTTAACACAAATGCTCCCCCACCCCCCCAGCCCCGATTTCCCACAGCTATTGAATTCACAGACTTTCCCACTTCCTATTTCTTTGGGTTCATTTGACTGTGAGCAGTAAAAAGCTTATAAACCTCTGTATTAGCTTTCCCAATTAAGGTACAGTGGAACACTTTGTTCCTCTGCACTCCCACTGAGGGCCTACCTGGCCACTGCTATCACAGGAGCACACAAACACTTTTCGCCATTGTGTGATGGGAAGGGAGAGAGGACAGTTTTAAACCAAGGAGTTGAGATTATTTAGGAGTTTCCAGAGTGTCATGAAGTGCACCACAAACTAGGAAACCAAACTACTCTTTTAATTTCATGGCAGGCTTTCCAACTTCTCTTAGAAATTCCTAAGCACTTTTCTTTGAGAACTTAAAATTGAAGACTGGGGAATTTCTTCATCAGAAGTGGTGCTACAAGCTGTTAAGAGTCCTTTGCAAAATGTTAGCTACCATGAGTTTTGGGTGCAAGCATTTCAATAGAGAAAAACTTGTCACAGACTAGGGTAGAGTCTTCAAAGTTTACTTCAGCGAGATAACCAAATTGGAACCAACAACATCAGAAAACACTAGTTCTAGATGCTGAGCCAGAAGCAGCAAAATAATTGTGTTCTTTTAACAATGTTGGGATTCTATGCCATCAACAAAATTTACTCCCAATTTTTCAGACTACATTTTAAACTATAGGAAAAATCTCCCACCAACATATTCTTGCCTCTTTCTTCACAGCTGAGATTTTCTAGCCAAATAAAAGGAGTAAACAACCTCCCAGGTTCCTTGGGTACCCAACTTTAACATAAATAGTAACTATAAACTAAAGAAAAGATCAAGATTAAGACTAAAAGACAATTTTTAGAAGGAAGACAAATTCTGAGATAAAGCTGTGGATTACTTATGAAGAATCACAGTTCTTTGAAACTAAGCACATGATTTGTGCTTAGATGGTGCAAAAAATCAAGATTACGTAGTCTAAGTCAAATCAACAAATCTAAGCATATTCACACTGAGAATCCTCAGCATCAGGAATGTATTTAGCCTGTTCCCAATGACCACAAGGACCTAGCCCAACCTTTCTCTGAGTTTTGCTTCTCCTCTTTCTTTTTTTTGGGGGGTGAGGGTGGGAAGGGGGTGTGTGACTGGGAGTGGTTGCTTGTTTTATTAGAACTTATGCTTAATTAAGATGTTCCATGCTTCTTTCTCATAAGCCGTTGCTTATTGTGGGATTCACATCACTTTGTAAATTTCAGGATTGTGGTGAAAGTCAGTTCCCATTCCCCAAATCATGGTGTCACATCATGTTATTTATGTGTGTGTTTTCCCTGACTGTGGGTGTAAGACACTGAAGCAGCGGGGGGTTTTGGAAAGCCTGCGCGAGTGCAAGCTTTCCAACAACCTTCAACAGCAAACTGAAAATTGTCAGCGACTGTGATGAAACACTGCAGATGGCTGTGAATGGCATTAAAGACGCCAACTCCAATACCTACTTCATATAGTCCAGAGAAACTCTATTTTGAGGTTTTTTTATTGCAGTTAAGCTGAGGAGTTTATTGCAGTTAAGGACTTAGACCATAACATCTGTCTACCTTTACATGGGAAGAAGCAGCCAATACATAACTAAAAAACAAGCTCTGGAGTGGAGCAATGAATCAAATTTTGTTCCTGGCTGTTACAGCAGTGGGACAGGGGGAGCAGAAGGGAGTGACAACACCTTCATTTGTAAGCAAGGACAGCTTTCTAAATGCGTAACGATAAAACAAAAGCATCTGTATGTTTATACTTTGAAAACAGGTATGCAAATAACCTTTCTTGTTTAAAATGTGCTGTTATTGTAAATAGGTACACACAAGTAGGTCTACTGCATGTGTTTTTGCACGTGCACATATATACTGAAGCCTGCCTTTCACATGCGTGCTTAGAGCTAAATGCATGTTGGCACTTTGCCCACAGGAAATACCCACAGCAAGAGGGAGAACATACAAAAGCAGCAAACTCCAATTCTACCTCAATTTCCCATACCCACAAAAAACAAAACCTCAAACCAAAGAAGTAGCACAAGATAGCACAATAGGGTGGAGCTCAGGTTAAATGCAAGGACAACGGGTTTGCCTGTCTATACCTTCTGACCCCACAACCATCCCTATTTATGCAGGGACACACAGAGTTTATTCACCTTCCTGCCCAGAAGGAGCCAAGGCAGGAAGTGAGGCTGCTGGACAAATATCAGTGTACATTATTGGTGCTTTTCTGACATAAGTGTGCCTGCTTTGGGGGTATTTCTGAATTAGGCTAGAAATTAGCATGAAACTGTGTGCACAAAACTGTTGCCTGCCGTTCTTTACTTTCTTAACCAAATATTGTCAAATTAGCAACAACCACACTTCCCACCAAGGGCTGTATATTTAAATGTTTTTAAATTAAAAGCTATTTTTGGATTTATGTGAACCAAAAAAAGGGGCTGGAGTTGCATTTTTTCAGGGAGGAAATAAACTCCATGCCCATACATTTGCTGCCTCTGTCAAAAGCGGATGACTGGATTCTCTTTTGAATTTACAGAGACTAATTTTTAAATTAAGCACCTTGAGAAGATACACAAACAACTTGAGGACAAAGCTTCCTTCTCCAAAAGATTAAAAGGAACTGAATGACATATGGGGAGTAGAAATGCCATCTTAGACAAGCAAATATTCTCTGAAAACCACTGAACAGGTCGGGCATGCAAGCTTAATGGAGAAAGCAGGCTTCAGTCTGAAGACCCCTGTGGTGGACAGTGTTTATTTACAAAAATGGAACATAGTGTCATTTAGAGGATGGCTAGGAAGAAGAATAGAAGAAAAGAACTGCTCAACAATACATTAAATAAATTATTGCAGCAGTCTTTAAGTCACAACATTAATACAGCCCTCCAGTACGCAAAGGTATTAGCACAATTGTAAGCAGAATAGACTTGATGGTCCATTGGTCTCCTTCAGTACAGTAACTTGTGTTCTAGGATATTTGCCATAATACATAAAAGCCAAAAAAGTTGTGGCTTGAAGAGTGTGGAATTAAACAAAGACACAAAGCAGGTAAAATTCAGCCCACGTTAACCTGTCATTCCAGAGGATAGCTGCACAGTTCAGGGCCACCAGCTCAGTCTTTTGGTTCGAACAGTAACAGGTGTCCCTTCTGTACCTATCATGCATGAGAACTCACAGTAACACAGTTATTTATTAGTATTCTTACAACACAGCATGCTAGCACCCTTGTCTTATTACAACATTTATAAAATTGGTATTAGGATATGGGTTCATAGATGTTCTGCATAGATACTGCTTGTACCTCACTAAAAGGCTCCCGAGACAGCTTCCACAAACAGCACAAATTAACTTGAAAAATAAATACATGCTCACTTCATCAGGACAGTGACTTGACATGCTGCTCAGCTTCCTTTTGTAACAACACATACCATTTGTATTTGTTTTTCCACTAATCTTTGGCGCAAGGGAAACAAAGAAAATCGAACTTCTACAAGACTGAATACCCTCTAACAATGTCAAAGAGGTCTGCAATTGGCAAAGGAATTTTAATACCAAGAATTTAAATGTAGATATTTTTGCAGAGAATGTATGATAAAAGCGAAGTGCACTATATATTAAGTTCTGCAGTTTCATCCTAAATGAGAAAGGTTTGTTTCTTCTCTCATATTTTGCCCTTTGATCTTAAATGATATTTCTAATTCCCAGAAAATTCAAGGACTGAAAGTTACTGCCTATTTAGTACAGAACACCAATCATAGTGATGATGAAACATTGTAAGATTTCATTATTTAAAAAGCAAAAAAGTCACAATGTGTGGATATAGTCTATTAAGCAAGACTGATTTAACAAACTTTCTTAATAGCAGCAACCAGTTTATAATCTGAAGAAAAAAAAAGAAAGATAAGCTGTAATCAAGTTTGATCACCAACAGTAAAACAGCAGTAGTTGAAGTTTACTGAACTGAAATTATTTTATAGGAAAACCATGTAAAAGTATAGGAATAATTGCACTTGACTGAACAAACCTTAAAAGAAGTTAATTGCTGACTGCAGAAAAGCTCAAAAAAGTTCCATCAGCCTGTAGAACACTTGCAGATTTCAGCAGTATGGATTTCAAATACATTTGTTAGCACTAGACACAACGAAGCTCTCATTGTGTAAAGTAAGCTTGCACTGGCATTAATTCATAATATAGAAACATTTCCTGCAGAATACATCATATACATAGTACTGTACCTCCAGCATGAAAACAGAAGTTTAGAAATAGAATGTGAAGATAACAATCTCCTAAAATAGTAACTGTTTACAAGTAATCTTCGGGTTCTCACACAACTCCCTTTTCAACATCTTAATTGATTTTATGTGCTCCACTTGTCTCCCAATGCACAGTTACTCACATTAGTCGTCTCTATGGACTTTAGTAGGGTTACTCCTGAAAGTAACAGCTCAAAGTTCAAAATGTATAGTTCCTTCCTTAAAACATTTAGAGAGAAATCCAAATGAAGCACTTAGAATTATTAACCTTACTTACAAGTTAATGATTTTTTCCAGTGTTACCTTTCTCAATTCTAAAAACAGAAGGGCTGTAAAACTTTAGAAAATACAGGCAATACAATTTCACTAACAATAAGAAATCCAAGGTAAGAAGAAAAGAAAAACAAAACAAAACCCTTAACAGGGTCCAGGATGACTGCCCAAAATAGCTTCCCTCACCCCTAAAAAACACACATATGCAGACAGATAATTACTGCTTACTGATTTTTTTGGGAGGAGCTTATGTCCAGCAGTCACCCAATTAGGGGGAAAACAGTATAAATACTCAAGGGTGACACTTGAAATCATCAGCTTCTGCTCACTCACCAGTGGCAGAAGAACTCCTCAACAGAGGAGTCACTGCTCTACCACTCTGCATTGGAGATCCACAACGTTTTGGTATGTTATGATTTCATTTCATTCTATTTGGTTTTGAAGGTAACTTCTCAGGACACGTCTTCTGCCTGGGGAGGGAAGGAGGTTGGTATTTAGGGGCCAGTGACAGCATCCTTACTGCTACTGGAGCTATTTGAAAGGCTACAGATAAAAGCTGGGTTTCAAGCAAACCAATATGAGATTTTTGCCACTGATGCTGAAGGAGCCAGGGGTTCATACTTCATCTGCTATAGCATTAGACAGAGGTCATGGTAGAGTGTCTATGCATTTCCAAGAAATATTTTCCATCACTTCAGGAGTTATATATGCAACTCCTGAACTTCCTTTTGGAGCCCCAGGGTAACTAGGAAAATAATCACTGTTTCTGAAGACAGTAGTTTTAAATAGGCTGGCACCCATTTAAAATTGTTCTTTTCCTAAGAGTGAGACTATTGCCTCTAAGCTATCTCTACAAGAGTTCTACCACTCAAAGTAATAGCAATACTGATTCCCTTTTTCCTAGAGGATTTTTCACAACTAGTGAAAACAGAAAGAAGTAAGCACAAAATAATGTTACTTTTAATACTAATACTTTAAGGAAACTCATTTATTCATGCACAAAAACCAGAAGTGAACAGCTTTTCTTTATAACAAACTTTTTCTCCCCTTTCTATCACAGAACAGATTTGGAAACATGCATTTACAAATACTCTTACTGCTGCTTTTTTGTCTGAACATTGTCCATGGTAGCGATGGATATTATTCTGAGCAATATCAGAAGCAATCCAGCATCAAGGGGCCACATTTTCTACCATTCAATGTAAAGAGCCAAGGTAAGTTTACAATATTTTATAATTAACACAATTATTCCTAATGGATCAATACATGAAGAAAAGCTCTTTTTTTATACAACTGGTATTCAATAACAGTTTAGTTTTATTTTAATAATGTCATCATTGCAGAAAGAACTGGCAGTGACTCTGGCAGTAACCTCCTATTGACAAAGATGTATACTTGTCACAGACATTTTTTACACAATAATCACTGAAGTCATATAAAGCAGCAACAAAATCACAGCTACAGAGCTGATCTTCAGTAGTGGGAATAATAAAACATGATTGTGTACGTAATTATCTACAACATGCTAATTAACCTCACATTTCTTGATTCATCACAGGGTCCTCTAACAATACACCTGTCATCTATAATATTCAGAAAGAACTTTTACATATTCTGTCATGTTATTTCTGCTGAAAACAGACCTTAGATGTAAATTTAAATACATATCTGATACACATTGCCAAATGAAGACCTGTGTAAAGTCTAAAAAGGCAAAATAAGTTGATGTATAGTTGTAAAAAAGTGACATACATCTCCACAGTTTTTTTTGTGAGTGGTTTAAGATTATACTTTAATTATCAGAATAATCTCATAGTAATGTAAGAATTCCAACTTTATTATAAAAAGTTCTCTTAATTTCATAAATCAGTCTTATGGCAGACTGTACAGCCAATATATAATTGCAATGCTATACACTGTGACATCTTATTTCTGGGTATCCTCTCTGTCCTTTTAAGTCAAATGGGTGGCTATACTCACTGTTTGAAACTATTTGAGTTCTGTTTCATTTCTTTTCTGTGCTTAGGCCAAAGCCTTTTTTAAAAACTTGAAATCAAAACTTCTGACTTCATAGGTACTGGTTTGATTTAATGAATTGTCCCCCAAAATATGATCAGTAGCATCTATTCAAAATTATCATCACTAAAATTAAGAGAACTGAATCTTCCTTGTAAATATCCCGCTCTCCCCCTCAAGAACAACTTATTTTCTTTCAGATATCATTAGGCTATCCAGAATAGCTTCCACTTTTGCTGTATCTCATCTACTTTTAGTTGTGATAATCATATCTGGGCAGAAATAATGAAGCTGAATGAGTGACTCATAAAATAGCATTTGCAAATAAGCTTCTCTTCACCAGAAAAAGGACATTTTAGGCAATAGCTGCATTAGAAAATAGGGTAGCACAAGAGAAGCACATCTGGAGAGCAGAATAGTCACTGCTCAGGGCATTGCATCCACATCATTACCTTCACTTAAGAGGTTTTGTTTCAAAATAGCTCTAGTCTGATCCTATAGACAGGATGCTCATGAGCAGCACACACTGAGTCCAAAGATGCGGCCCTGGTCTCAACCCAACCAGCTCCAGTCCATATGCTCCAAGAATTCTCTGCAGTAAGAACCAAGTAAAAGCAGCATAGCTTGGAAACTTACCCCAAAATGTTATTCTGAGCTGTACCAAAATATTGCCACAGTTTCATCCCTTGCCTGTAGCACAAGGACTTTCTGGAATCGTACCAGCACTCTCAGATTGAATTTAGATACATGCACATAAACAGCTGCTCTGAGGACTTACTAACTGGAATTCCCACTGAGTTAAAGTTACATTTCCTCCCTCTCCCTCACTAATTTTTCATAGGGTTTTTTTTCCATTACTTTATTCAGGATCATTTACATATTTATATTATTTTTAAGTTAAGTACAATATTTACCTATCCTATACCATATTTCACTTCTCCTCATAGGGTTTTCTTCCCCCCTCTATAGAAAACATTTGGAAAAAGGGAAACTAGCAGCAAATTAAGGAAGGAGCAGGGTAGACAAGAAATGGGTGAAAGGGGGAATTGAATTGTCACAAACTTTCACTTTGTATATTAATACAGAACATAACGTGCATGCAACTTCATATTTAGAATAAGACTTAATATATCAACATGTGAGAAGTGTAAAATGCTGTGTCTCTTTAGGAAAGGTAATAAAGGCTATATACTAGACCTCAAAAGCAGGAATGGCCTACAGTTTTCCAGACATGGGAGTCCAGTCATTCAAAATTGCTTGACAACTCTTGATTTGGGGAACAAGCATCAATATGGAGGACTAGAAAACCACTGCTACTCTTCAGTCTGGAAAACAAGCATCCTAAAGAGGGTTTTTAGAAGACTTTAAAGAGAGCAGACTGTTAGAGATCACAACTTCCAGTCTGAGACAATCATGGAAGAATAAAATAGGAGACTACAGAACCAAATTAATTTACCTATTGTCTAGCAAGTATGCAGCTAGCTCAAGTAGCATATGGCAAGCTTTTCATCATAGCTTACTTTGCCCATCTGGTCACCAAACATTGGCTTCTAGAGACTTAGTTACCAATAAATTATCTTTTTTTTTTTGTACAGTTTTCTCAAAACGTAGCTTGGAACTAAAATTTCAGTCTAGGCCTGAACTGGTGACTCAGGACATGTAATAGATCATACAGCTTCTGTTGGTAATCAAAACTTATTAAAGCTTCATTTAATTTTGTGAAATAGCTTCAATAGTTTTTAAAATCTTGTTATTGACAATAGCTCTTTGGCTTGAAATCTTTGAGAAGTCCTAGTTGAGAATAATCATTGAATTAAGTCTGACTTTCAGCAATGCTTAAATAAGCCATTATTGCAGGTTATGTTAAAGTCTCCATACTTAATTCACTACGTAAATGGGGTTTGACTGCACTCAGAACGTAAACCAATTTTGCATCAAGATGTGCCAAGACATATGAAAGTGTAGCCAACCACTGCTTCAATTTTCCTGGTAAAAATCCTACTTCATTAATGCATTCAGCTGTCCTTTCCTCACAGGACTCACCATTGTCTTTAGGCAGCACACTCCAGACATTTTGATTTAAAAGCAGCACAACTTGAAACAATATAGCTCCTCACAGAAAATGTCAGTAATAACATGAACACTGACAAAGCCTTTAGCAAAGCTTACGCAAAAAAGGCAGCAACCACCACTTTGTGAACCTAGGACTGATATAAATTTGCATCTAAAGCATGGTAAAAAGCAAGAAAGAGAAGCACTCTGAAGCTGAAGTCTGATGCAATTTCCCACAAAAAAAAAAAAAAAAAATTAGACCAAGTGCAAAAACTGCATGATAAGTGCAATAGCAGCTAAATAAAATTAATGTTGTTGTTCCACACCCACCTCCCCACCCCAAACCCCATCCCCCCAAATTAAACTAATTCTGACTAAATGTATTTTGTAGCTGGACACAGATCCTTGAGTGATTGTTATGAAAGAGCAGTCCCGGCTTCCTGGCTAGGGTCACTGTTGTCTTCTGCCAAGGTATCCATAGGAATACTTGGGTTTTGATTCAGTGCAGTGGATACAAAAACCTATTCATATTTTCTCCTTAAAGCTTTACAATTGAAATAGCACTGGCTCAGGAACCTGTTCAGATATTTGCACTGAGCCTTTGATCTGACCTGCCTGTGTCCCATGATGTGAACAGATAGTTTTTGAAGTTCTATCCATAGACAGAACCTATGGAATAAATTCCAAGTCATCCAGTTAAGTAAGGCTGTTTTCTCTGATGGCAGCTGTTTTACCTGTGAATAGAAAATGTGTAAGGTGTAAAGAATATTTACACATCACTTCTGCTGCAGGGTATATGTTAATTGTGACAGGCTTAAGCCTTTTCCAAATCACTTTTTCATGTAATGTGATTATTAAATTTTGCCATATCTTATGTCACCTATATAACAAGAAAACCAACTCGCAATTGCACCCTACTGAATCTAGGAGTTCTGTAGTAAGCAATCCAACAATGTCAGTAAGATACCAAAGACTTGTCACTGGTACTCACAGGTTCTACAATCTCCTTTGCAGCTGAGAAGGATGTGTGTTTGCATTTTTAGTTTGTCAAGAAATCAGACATAGCTTTTGTTCTCTGTGTAGGGTTTTAACAACTATCTTCCTTTTCAGTGCCTTAGGGAGGATGAGATAGGAAGGTGTGCAAAACAAGGTGATAGGCATTTGTACTGATTTTATGCATCAGCAAAAAAATGCACTTTTGACACTTGGTAGGTAAGAACAATTTCCATGGCAATATAAGGAGAAGGCAACCTTGCAGATCCAATACCAAACCAAAATAAAATGTATTTTGTATACACATATCTATTATTTTTTTAAATAGAATATGTACAAGAATAGTTTTCTTCCTTCTTCATCTTGTTTTTGGTTCAAGACTAGCCACAGATTGGAAAAAGCAATTTATTATCTAAGGGACAGCAGAATGGTCTTTGCATAAACTTTCATACATATACTCACACACACCCTGTTCTTTTTGTAAGACTGAAATGCAAGCTTTAGCTAATCCATTTGTTGCTCAATTATCATATTTTCTAAATAAGCATCAGGGTATGTTGCCATTACAAACAAACAAAATAGAATCCAGGCTCTTCCTATATCCTTCAGTTTTTATTCTTACAATGAGTTCTTAAATTAGCATTCATCAATAGGTATGGTATTTTGTTCTATAAAGCTGCCAGTTGCTGAAAGCTACTGAAGCAGTCTCACAATACCCACATTAATCTTGTCTATAATGTGAACAAATCAGCATCCTAATTCCAAAGATGCAAACTGCAAGCTCCTCCAAAGTGCACAGAAAATTAAGCAGTGACCTTGTTTGTTTATTCCTCTATTTGTGATGCTTGGTTAAGTGGCTCCACCTGCTGTTTTGATAACTAAGTAAATGAAGTATTAAAAAAAAAACCAAAGCAATGCAAGAATTCTGACTGCAGTAGGATGATTTATCAGTTGTGACCTTGTCACTGTGTGAAGTTTTTATGACAAACAAAAATCATTAAGGCAATATTTGAAAATATAACACTCATGTTTACCAAAGAAGCAGAGCCGTGGCCCACTTTTAGAAGCTCTTGGAGGAAAAGGACAAAAATCTTACTACTTAAAAGTAGCACGCAGTGATTTCAGAAAAGCAGCCATAACTGCACAGGAAGCTTTCTCTGGTTTCATTCATCGAGATGCAAGTCTGATGGCTTGGTGAATCAGTTACCTGGTTTTTTTTCTTCCTTAATAGTTTGCATCTACTTGCACAGCATCTTTTAAACTCTCTGATGATCCTAAATGTATTGTAGCCAGAAAAAAATTCTAGAGGCTTTGTAGTTCACAACACAACTCCAACAAATTTGCACTTGTTACTTTTAAGAGCTCTGAGACACTTCTGCTCTGAATGTCAGGTTCTCAGTGACCAAACACAGTACTAGAAATTTGACTTCTATGAGGTTCAAGTTGACTCTTCACACATTTCACCACCATCCTACAAGTCTGTAAATCTATCATAGCTGCCTTGGTTGACTTGGTTTCTTCTCTCTCACAGGTGTGCAGATAAGGGGTGAACAAGGACCCCCTGGTCCCCCTGGCCCTATTGGACCAAGAGGACAACCAGGTCCTGTAGGAAAGCCAGGGTTTGGAAGTCCTGGTCCTCAAGGCCCCCCTGGTCCCCCAGGACCACCTGGATTCTCTGCGGTTGGAAAGCCAGGCATGCCAGGTCTACCAGGAAAGCCAGGAGAAAGAGGACTAAATGGTGAGAAAGGAGAACCTGGACCTGTTGGGCTCCCAGGAGCAAGAGGGCCACAAGGACCCCCCGGCACTCCTGGACCTGCAGGACTGTCAGTTCCTGGCAAGCCAGGACCGCAAGGCCCTCCAGGAGCTCAAGGGCCCAGGGGACTTCCCGGCGAGAAAGGAGAGCCAGGTATCCCAGGTATAAATGGACAAAAGGGAGAAAATGGATTTGGTGTTCCAGGCCGTCCAGGTAGCAGGGGTCTTCCAGGTCCACAGGGACCCCGGGGCCTCCCTGGTCCTGCTGGTATAGGAAAGCCTGGTGAAAATGGTCTTCCAGGTCAGCCAGGTATGAAAGGTGACAGAGGTTTCCCAGGTGCACCTGGAGCAGCTGGTATCCCAGGTCCCCAGGGTCCCCCAGGAGAACCTGGAGAAGCTGGCATTGGCAAGCCTGGGCCAATGGGACCACCAGGAGCAGCAGGCATCCCTGGAGCCAAGGGACACCCCGGACCTGCAGGCTTGCCTGGATCCCCAGGTCTTCCAGGATTTGGAAAGCCAGGATTGCCAGGGATGAAGGGACACAGAGGGCCTGAAGGTCCTCCTGGCCTTCCAGGACCTAAAGGAGACCAAGGCCCAGCTGGTGTGCCAGGAGAACCAGGGCCTGCTGGGCCACCAGGGAACATGGGCCCTCAAGGACTCAAAGGCTTGCCTGGTGAGAACGGCCTACCTGGGCCCAAAGGTGACATGGGCCCTGCAGGCCCCCCCGGATTCCCAGGGGCCAAGGGTGAACGAGGTCTACCAGGATTACAGGGAAAACCAGGATATCCAGGTGAGCCAGGTCTTGCTGGTCCTAAGGGACATCCAGGTTTCCCAGGTCCAAAAGGTGACACCGGCCATGCTGGGCTACCTGGCTTGCCTGGTCCAATGGGTCCACAAGGAGTTAAGGGAGTGCCAGGGCTCAATGGTGAGCCAGGCCCCAGAGGGCCTTCAGGAATTCCCGGGATCAGAGGCCCCATTGGACCCCCTGGCCTGCCAGGAGCCCCTGGTGCAAAAGGTGAGCCAGGAGCACCAGGACTTCCAGGCCCAGCAGGTATTTCTACAAAAGGCTTAAGTGGACCCATGGGACCACCTGGACCCCCCGGGCCTAAAGGCAACAATGGAGAGCCTGGTTTGCCAGGGCCCCCAGGGCCTCCTGGTCCTCCCGGCCAAGCCGTAATCCCACAGATGCCTGAAAGCTACGTTAAAGCAGGAGAAGCTCGGGAGCTATCAGGAATGTCTTTCATAAAAGGAGGAGTAAACCAAGCCCTTACAGGGATGCCCGTGTCTGCTTTCAGTGTCATCCTCTCTAAAGCCTACCCTGGGGCAACAGTTCCCATCAAATTTGATAAAATCTTGTACAATAGGCAGCAACACTATGATCCCAGAACAGGAATCTTCACCTGCAGGATCCCTGGACTGTACTATTTCTCCTACCACGTACATGCAAAAGGAACAAATGTTTGGGTTGCACTTTACAAAAATGGTTCTCCACTCATGTACACCTACGATGAGTACAAGAAAGGATACCTTGACCAGGCTTCTGGCAGTGCTGTCATCGATCTCATGGAGAATGATCAAGTATGGCTCCAACTGCCCAATTCAGAATCTAATGGTCTCTATTCCTCTGATTATGTTCACTCTTCTTTCTCAGGTTTCCTATTTGCTCATATCTAAAAACATCCCACTTACACTGTCCTGACACTTCTCTCCTTCAGACCATTTTAACCGAGTGCTGATCTGATTTGCCATTAGCAGGTCACGCAACTTCAAGTTTGCAACAGAACTGGAGGAGAGAGTGAAAAGGAAGAGATTGGTTCAAACCTAGTAGAATAATATTGTATGTTTTTAGAGAATTGTCATAAGAAATTTGTTTCAAATGATGATCAACTGTCTGACTGAATGCAACATTAAAATTTTATGAATTAGTATAATGTACCAGCTTCTATCTTTTTTTTCTAAAAAGAAAGGGAAATCAGAATTTCTAACTATCATTTCACATAACACATAAAGTAGCCACTCCAAGATTCTAGATCAGGGGTCCTCAAACTACAGCCCGCGGGCCGGATACAGCCCCCCAGGGTCCTCAATGCGGCCCGCCGGTATTTACAGAACTCCCCACACCCCTGCCTGCAGCCACATGACTTCCTGCCACTTAATCTGCGCACCGGCCTCTGCAGCCCCCAAGCACCCACTGGGACTGGGCTGGAACCAGCGCCTCGTCCTCGATCTGCCCCCCCCAGGAGGCGCCTCTTGGCTACAAACCGCGCCTCCGCCACCCTGTCCTCCTCCTCCTCCTCCTCCGCAATGCGCGGCGGGCGAGAGGCACGGGCATCTCCTCTGCTGGGCAAGCTCAGTCAGCAGCCTCTGGACTGCGAGGTAAAGTTCCTTCAGTCCCTTCTGGCCACCCTTTCCAGACTGCACGGCCAGGCTGAGGAGGGCGGTGGCGGCATCAGCAAGGTGGGCGACTCCCCCGTCTCTCCCTCTCTCCCTCCAGCTCCCAGGCAGGACAAGCAGAGAAGGCAGATTTATTTAGTACAGTGAGTCTTTCAGGACCTACAATTACACGAAGGATTTAAGAAATGGGGGAAAATTTGAATCTGCAGTTGCAAAACTTCTC
>JAVSBS010019828.1:32344-47304 GCA_033124195.1 Coracias cyanogaster
AATATTATTTGTTTTTGTTGATTACAATTGTTCTTCATTTTAAATATTGCATTCTTTTTCCTGTTTTTTGTGCACTTCCTACAAATAAAATATGTGCAGTGTGCAAAGGAATTCGTTCATTTTTTTCCAAACTATAGTCCGGCCCCCAACAGTGTCCGAGGGACAGTGAACCGGCCCCCTGTTTAAAAAGTTTGAGGACCCCTGTTCTAGATCATACTTCACTATACTTGAGTTAACTGAAGGTATTATTCAGAGTAAACACTCTCACATACAGCACAGTCATCACAACAGCTGGATAATATACTTCAGGAACCTTGTGCTACCTGTCAGCTTCATCTTTAAGCTATCAAACACGAGTCAACAAAACAACCCTAATACAGTGCATACCATGTTGCAGTTTTAATTTAGTTCCACTTTTCTTATTAATGAATAACTAACTACCTTGGAGAAAGGTAGATTTACAGATTATTACCTGTCACTGAAGATCTAAGACTTTCACAATGTGAAAAAGCAACCACATTTGAAGTCTATAAATCCACTTAGCTTTGTTTGATGCACTGTTTGTAATCTGCAGTAACAAACTAATTCAGTATTTTTTAAGATCCCAACATTCTGTAAAACTACAATATTCAGAGTACTGTAAAACAGTCACCAAATCCAGACATGAACATACCTTAACAAGCATTACAGACACCCACAAAATCAGAACAGCTTTATCACCTGAACATTGGAGACAATATTTGCACTGATATTCCCTGAATAGTTCATTCCTTTAAAACACAATAGTCTGGAGAAAATTGTTGACTTACATGGTAAATTTATCAGATGACAGAAATTAATCAGTAAACATAATCATATTTACCATACCTACACACACTCATGTCTCATGAACATTAAACATTATATGAATCTGTTAAGGCTCAATGAAGAGTTAATGGTGTGAAGTAAGCTATCTTAGTAAAATTAGTGCTTATAAATTATGAAACTGTAATAGTTTCATCACACCCTTCTTCCAACGACAGTTAGCATTCATGTGCTTTAAACATACCATATACATTGAAACCTTATGAACTCTGAAAGTATTACTTTTAGCTTCATTTTTTTAAACTACAAGTACATAGGCCTATGTTTAAAAGATTCATGATATTACCATTTCTTCATGGAAGCAATTTCCTAAGTAATTCATAATACACTGGGATTAACTAAAAAGTGAGGACACCTTTAGGTTGATCCATCATTAGCAAAACTACAAAATTATTTGGAAACTGTAAAAAGCTACCAAGCAAGTAACTTTGCAGAACTGTTTTTTCTCCCCTTATTAAGTGCTGCTGGATAAGGAAGCTCGTGCTTTAGGCTATACTTTGGTAAAACAATAAATGCTTAAGTAAAGAGTGTTATGTGAGACCTGCTTATTTTAGCAGCCAAGTAGATCTAGGCAAGCAAATTGGTACTACCATGTTTGCATGGAAATTTCTAAGTGGAATTTCTAAGCAGCAATCCTGGAATGCATTTATTTTAAGCCAAAATAAAACTGAAGACACTTTATTCTGAATTGTCTTTCCCCACTTTTCTACCTTCCTGTTTTAGGTCAAATATTAATTACAGATCTCCCAAGAATTATCTCTTTTTTCTGCACAAAAAAACATTTTCCCATGCTGTCACTTGTATAAGTTCAACGGCACTTTCCAGTATTTAAACATAGCATGTACTACTGCACATACATTCAACCAATCTGGCACTTTTGTTCCAGAAACAAATAGAGGGACTGGGTACTGGAGCTCAAAAACACTGCTCAGTAGTTGTAAAGTTTCTGGTTAATCGCTTCACACATTAAATGTACAGCAGAGCACGTATTTAAAATTGTTGGAGACGCTTGGTGCTCAGCAGTACAGTACTGTCCTGTGATTCCAATTAACTACTTTCTGCACAAGAAACTTGGCCCAGACAGTATTCTTAAAACCAGTTCACTAATTCTTATCACCAATCCCCTTTAAATCAGGTTTTGTCCTTTAGTATCTCTGTTGTTTGAATGAGCACAGAGGACTCAAGTTTACAGCTTAGTATCTCATGGTCATCTTTTGGAAGACTTTTCATAGTTGTTCAGACATCAAGTAATTAAGAAAGCAACTCCTAACACTAAAAAACTAGAGATCACACACCAAATTGTGGCACAAGCACAATGTATACCTTGATTTTAGCTTTGGATTCTTAGTTCAGTGGGGACTTTGAGGTCTGTAAGGTTTTTAAGTTTGCTTTTTAATATTTTTTTCCACACAAAGATCAGCAAACTACCTAAAAATAAATCTCTTTCAGAAACCACATCTCTTCTGGATTATGGGTATTAGAGGAAAGAAAATCCAATATGAGATTAAAATGAAAACATAAAAGCCTGTAACAGTACAAAACTCACTTCCAAAGAATTACTGAAACTTCTGTAGCCTTCAGTGGTCAAACAGATTAAATACTTTTAAGCCCTTCTGTATTTAAACTGCAAAGCCCAGCAGAGAAGTGTAACAAATTTACTTTCTTCTGTCTTTGTTGCAGTTTTCACAATTAAGACAATTGTTTTATTTGAAGTTGCATATAAAAGATATAATACATGTATCACTGACATCTAAATTCATTGTCTTCTGCCAAGACAACAGGGTAATACCATGAACAGAGGGCAAAACCCTCTGTGTGTGTGTATGTATATGTGAATGTGTTTCTGGGGAGAGGATGGAGTAGTTTAGAGAGATTCAGAGTTTTTCTCCCCAGAGTACCACTTCCCATATATCAGCATGCCACTTCAGAATACTGATCAATCACATTTAAAAAAAAAGAAAAAGACAAATTACAAGGTTAATAAAAAATGGGTTTTCTTCCTTTTGTAAAAGATCGTCAGCGACAAATTTATCAGATGCACCCTTGAAACCTGAGATCAGATCCCATTGTCTTTTTATGGGCAATTTATGAAGTCTCTGCTGCCATATGAGTCATGATCTTTTTACTTCCAAAATGAAATATAATCTTATGAACTGATCGAAAATATTACAAATGTGTAATTTTCACTATACCCATAGATGTTACAGTTTTCAGAAGCGTCAGGGAAATTACAGGGAAAAACAATCATGCAAGAGAGTGAAAGCAGCCCTTAAGGGAAGAAATTTTACAAAATTCTGCTTTAAGAAGCTGCGTTAGGCAACTTCCTCTAACAAAAACTATTGATTTTTTCTACAATAAAAATATCTCCAAATTTTTCACATGGAAATAAGTATACAGCACTTCAAGCCCTCATCAACCCTCTGAAGACCAAACTTTGTTTCCGTAACATGTTGTGGACCTCTGTCCACATATTTATATAGTGTAAAATACATTGCCACACAACATTTCCTTTAAAATTGCTCTTTACTAATGCCTATACAACAGACACTAAATGAAACAAAGTAATGTAAATCACTTTAATATTGCAAAATATTCCAGTAATAAGTTAAAGATTTACAAAAAGGATTCTCAAGTCATTTAATGCTAAAGGATATCAATAGTAGAGGGAATTCTTGCAGGTAAGAATTAGGTAAGAAATGACAATTTTGCAAATATGAGTACCTGTGTTCACTGCTATCTGATATCACGCTTTTCTGATAGTACTGCTTAATAGGTTCTCCCCAGTTTTTTTTAGTTATTCTTCAAAAAGGAGGGTCTAAATAACACAAGACTATTTTGAAACCCTCTTACTTTCCCTCTGCAAGCCTCAGTTCTTCCATTTCATTACAAGTAGAAGAGTGGGTTAATACTCTTCATTAAGAGAGTCAGGAAAATCATGGCTATCTGAAAGAGTCACCCAAAAAAAAGTATCATAGGGCAATTATCCAAGGCAATTACCATGGCTAAGACAATGAAAAGCAAGATCAACCAGACACTTGATTATGATCAAAGAAATCAAGTGAAAAAGAGAAGGGACATACAGAAACAAGGGCATAGTGACAACAAACCAAAGTGAACTGCAAACACTTAATGGATTTCAAAAAATAAAATGGTCAGTCGTTCTGCTCTGTCACCGACAATGGCACTACTAAGACAGCATTTTGACTTGGGAACTTTGTGTCTCCTCAACTGACCACTTAAGTTTGCTTTTGAAATTTTACCTTGACTAACTGCTAATGAGCACTGGTTTTCTCTGAAGGGTTAAACCCTCTACAAGGCATCAAGGGCACGGAATTAAGTCTGTGGTTTCCAGGCCAGGCTCTGGGCTAAGAAAGACACTGGGGCTTCCTGGTATGTAGATGTTGGGCTGCAGCCAGGTTTAAGAGTTTCCTGAGGAAGTTATGTTAAGCTTGCAACTGAGAAAATAAAAGTCTCTTTGGCACAAACTTGTGACAGAGATTAGTACCATTATTCTCAATTCACAGAAGGACCTGACGCATAAGGAGATGCTCCATGGAAATATCACAGGTAAGTGATACTGGAAGAAATTATCTCTGGGTCTTCTGATTCCCTGTTCAGTGCTTTATTTACTGGACCATGTTACTAAAAGGAACGTAAGACCACTATGAAGCCTTTCAAAGAGATGCATGACAGAGGGCAGCATTTTAATGTATTAAAATATTTAAGAAGCATATACAATCTGCACTGTGTCACCTCTGATTTTACAGAGCTTTATCCAAAATAACCCATATGTATCATTTACTATGTTTTCTTCTATCTTCAACACCATTGTGCATGTGCCTCATGACTTTTGCAACAGAGAATGAGGTGTATTAAATTATGTACCAATGCTGACAGAGCTAAAAAGGATTAAGTCAAACCAATCACACATCCATGCTTACATATACAAATAGCTACCTGATAGGTAGGTATATGCATAAATATACACATGTGCACAAAAGCAGACAGTCATATGTAAATAAAACTGAGCAATTCTTTCTGAATTCAAAGATCAGACTTCAACTTTTTGCCATGTGCTGCATGATCGATGTCTGTTAAAACAAAGAGCTTTCATGATTTGAAAAAAGAATAAGCAAAAATGCTAAAAATGCTAACAGTTGATTAGGATCGGTTTAATATCAGCAGAAAACAAAGGATACATTTATTTCATGTATGAACTAGTTCCTAGAGGAATTTTAACTACCAATCACATTCTAAGTTCCCATGGAAACGCAGTTAACAACAACAACCACCAAAACATTTTAGGAATACCTTGCTGTCTTTTACAACATGCATCCTGACATCAACTTCTATTTTTGTTTGGAATCTCTCCAAAACAATTTTGTCAATTACATTTGAAACACAGCAAGTAGTACAGCTCTGGTGAATAAAAGGTACGTTTTAAGAGGGTCCAAACTACATCCATGCCTGCTGAATGCTGCATTAACAGAGGTAATTCTACCAGGAAATACTGTCAGCAAAATGATACAGAATTCTGAACTGAGCTGCATATAATCTTTTTTGTAAAAAGAGTTAAAAATAATTTCAATTATCTGTCTGCACATACAACAACTTATTATTTTATGTGCCTAATAGAAACTCAGATGTTAAGTCTGAGTTATCCTTCAGTTTCCAGCTGGAGGGTATCCAAGACGTTTTCGAACTCTAATTTATATTACAATACTGTAACATTGGCTTATAAGGAAAAGGCTATTATTTAAAAAAAAAAAAATTCCTATGAAATTTTTAGTAAGTTTATAACAAAGTAACAGTCTCCACACTATTGTGTCAATACCACATCAGGAATTCTAATTAAAACTAGAGCATTACGGAAAATTACGAAATATTAGTTTGTACTTTGATTTTTTTCCCCAACGCATTTCTGATTTTATTTATGATTACAAGAACATAAGGTATAGAATCAAAATACAGTTCAAGGATGTCTGTATTACCTTACCAACCATGCTAAGAAACCACCGTTCATCTAAAGTCAGTGAAGTAGCACATCATAAGCATTATTAAAGACAGCAAAAAAGTTTCAGCTAAACGAAATAGAAATAAAAGAGATAAAGATGTTCTACTCAATATAAAGATGTGTCTACTGTGCAACTATTTGTAAGCTTGAAAAGTAAAAGCTGTGCTGAGTTCCCTACTGTGTACTTGCAAATGTATTTGCCTTGGCAAGCACATATAATATTGTAAGCTATTATAGTAAGTTTTCAGTGAACTCACTTACCTTTAAAAGCTGATATTTTATAATTATGCTGGATAGCTGCCACCATGTCCTTCCAGAAGTCATATTTTCTCTGTCCATCATGCTGTAAGTGTCAAAAGGAACCTAGTCATTATATCAAGCATCAGCTATTTCAAGCTTTCATATTAAAACAGTGACAGGAATGCCATTAATAAACAAAAGGTTTTGGAGTAAAACAGTCTTAGACAGTAGGGTTCAGGACATCAGGCCTCAGTAGTATCCAGCTTAACTTTGGGTAGCTGCAGACAAGTTATCTCTCTACTTCAGAAGGTCATAGCTGGGGTGGAGGGAGGAAGGGGAAAGGAGAAATGATTCACATTTGCGAGGAACTCTGAAATGTTACAGTAAAGAGGGGCATTACATAGAACAGCAATTTACTGACATTTGGGAAAAAAGTTCCTAGAGCTGCAGATACTGCACTTAATTAGCAGGTTGACATTATCTACAGCTTGGCACTCATGTTCACCTTCCACCCTCAGAACTGGAAAAAACCTTTGCTATAATTTAGAGCTAATGCCCTTCTGCCAACAACCCCACCCCAAACACTGTATAAAACATTCATCCAGAAGCCAGGCTGAGCAGCACTGCATTGCATTGTACTCTGAAGACTGCTAAACCCCAGCCCTAGCAGGACAGCGGAAGGCAAGGTGTGCTTGTGAACAGCCTCTTGCCATTCCTAAAAAGCTGTCCAGGCACAGAAGAGCTCCAGCTGACCTCAACCGCCCTTTTGGCATGTCACCAAGGGAGAGGAAAAGCTTCTCAACCATCTGAGTCCCACAGAACTCTCAAACTCCACAGATTTTAGGAGTGCTGAATTAAAAATGCAATTACGCATCCAGCCAATATTACACAGCAGAGAATTAGCTGTGGAACCTGTAAGAGGTGCTCAGAGCTACAAGGCAACTCAGCAGCAGTACAGCAGGTGGCATTGTCTCTTTGAGTTTGTATGCCATGAGAAGCATCCTGTAGTGTTGCTACAGGCTTTCCACACCTATAATAGACAAATTTTAAGCCAAGTGTTAATAAATTTCACAGCATTGCTGCCCTCTGTGTCCTGACCACCACACTAATACCTAAATAATGATCCATTTTGTAAGCATAAAGAATTTTCTAGAGGGGGAAGCGTTCAGAAACCAGAAAAACCTCCCTTAACTTTGCCAACCAAAACCACGTAGTTTATATGTACTGAAGTAAACTGCTATTTCAGTCCCGATCTGCCATGGAGGCTTCCAGAGGATCAGTCCATCCTTAATTTCACAACCAGCAAGTCACACAAACAAGGCCTTTTGTGCATAACTGATGAGCACCATGGCAGAACTGGTGAATGCACCAGCTCTACAGGTTAAGAGCAGGAAAGATGCAATGCTGCGGCTTTCAATTTTTTTTTTTTTAATCCATTCCTATAGGAAACTGCCACAGAAACACATAAAAGAATTAATAAAGAGAAAGGGTTTCACGTATGTCAAACTTCCGTTAGCTGCTAACCAAAGTCATTATTCAAAGTCCCATTCAGGAGATGCTGGGGAACACCCATCTGTCCAGTGGCGATAGCACTAGCCTACATTAGCACTAACCTTCAGACAGATGGATTCAATCATCTGCTCCCCTCACACTCCATGTGGCTGACTTGCTCCTTAGTTTAGGGTTTTTTGTTTGTTTCTTTCAACATCCCTCCTGTTGAAACTGGGCCAAAATCCAGTAAAATTATTCAAGCACTGCTTGTTGATAAAGAGGGTGCACGACCCACTTCTGGTAGCCCTCTGGTGAAACAGTGCAGTTTTAACTCTCTTTGGCTAAAAATAGTACTGATCCATGGTCAGTGCTCCGGCTTGTGAACTAGTATCTGAATGTGAAAGCTTGTTACATACATGCAATGACACGCTTTCTCTCTGAATAAGTAGGTGATTTGTGCCGAGTCTAAACCAAACATAATGTAATACAATACAGGTGTTACATCTGAGACAGGGTTCTAAGCTGTGAACAGCTTACAGAAAGGAGATTAATCAGGTACAAAATTAGAGCCCTAGGGCACACCTGCCCTCAGTGCTTCCTGCTAAGCTAGCTTTAGCTAACTCTTCATGCAGCACTTGGACTTAGGCAGCAATCTACTCAGCGTGCTATTTTGGAGTGGAGGCTAAAGTATCAAGTCAGCTGATATCCAAAAGGTCCCAGATACCCAACTCACAGCTCTGAATCTCACTCTGCAGAGAAAGTTTAGTATTGGCAATTTTCAGTGATGCAGTGCTCTGGTACCTTTAGCCAGAAGATTTCAATCGGTATTCTTTCAACACCAGTATATTTACTGTATGAGAAGAACCCTCTTATATCTCCAGCTGCACTCAAAGAATCAAGTCTTCTTTAACACAACCAAATCAATTAGCATCAAACTTTAAAGGTAGGATTTAGGACATTCTGTCATCCAAAAAGCACTGAAAAAGCTTTGAGCAACTGTATTTTCCACCTTGAGAAATTAACTTATTGTTTAGTAGAGAAAAAAATATAAATAGGATACTATTCTAAGGCTGTATTTACATCTGTGTACACAGATAAATTTATTTAAGACAAAAGTTTAGAAAAGCATGGAATTAAGCTTTTACCTCATTAACACCTTGCAAATTAGCAAACTCATTCAGAAGACGTACACTAGCTTTAATTCAAGTATCATCAACTATAATTAAAGGAGACTTTAAGAACTATTCTGCATATCACAGAGTAAACTTCAGAAAACAGTGCATTTCTATTTGTACCCTAGTTATTTGTGCCCTCTAGTGGAAGCACTTTTTTTTTAACATGTGGCTCACAATTATCTTTAGAGATAATTTTAATAAACCACATCAGACAGAAAAAATTACAAGCAAGAAAAATCTGAAGACCTTCATGTTATTCAATACACTATTTGTATGCATTTAATAATGCATGCAAGAAGCGTGATGGGGGAAGAGAAAGATAATGAAATACTTAGTTTCAAACAATGCAGTTCTTACCTGATCCAAGGTATCCACAACCCTTGCACACAAGAGAGCTCCTGGCAGGTCAAAATAATTATCATACAAATAGTATTTAGCTGGAAGAAAAAAAATAAAAAAATCCTACTTTTAAAAAATCTACATTGTATGCTTTAATCACAAATTTAAAAAAAAAAACATATTTAAATAATAATATAAGCTCCTATTTGGATTTTACAGGTAATAAGCATTATCTGCATCCCAATCTTTGTTAGCCTTTATTTATACTTCTGATTCTCATAACTGGCAATTGAAAGTTTTTCAACTGTCTAGCAGTGGAAAAACAAAGAGAGGGTTTGAGAATTTCTTTAAAAAAACATTTGGACTGATCCGACAGACTTGTCCTTTGCACAAACACATGCTGCAGACACCACCTTATCCCAAGGGGATGCATCTGGGCATTACTACCTGAGCCCCCAAAACAGAACTAAATCAGGAGGGTGCCAATGCGCCCCTAGACTGATGTCACGTTCAACAACTCTTTCCTAGGAGTAAAATGACATAACTGATGATTATTTTGGGATTCATGATTTTGTCTGTACTGTGTCTTATAACTATTAAAGAACAAGTCTGCAAAAGATGGATTAACATTTGCAAGAGAAACCAAGTGCACTTTTCAATGAATAAGAAAGACACATTTGCTATATGACCAAAGGAAACCTTTCTCTTCTACACTGTTGCAAGAGATTACCTGCAGTTTAGAGTAAGCACCACAAACAAGTTTATGTCAGCAAAATCTCAAGGAAAATAGCTGTTACACAGCACCATGCAATTTAACTGAGCACTTTATGTGTATTACTCACAGCTGCCCAGATCAAAGTAAAATGGAGAGGAAGCACAGAGCAAGAACGCAAACCTAGTCACTGCACCTTCAAAGTGACTTCCATCTTAAAACCAAGAAACTTCAGTTGCAGCAGGAGAAGTTTTGTTTCCAGACCTGCTCTGTTCTTTGCACCTGCACCTAGGCCTCCAGTAACACCACTGATGTAATGAGTCAACAAGTAAAAAAATTTAAGATTTGCCAAATATGTCCTAAGTGAGACAGGCTGGTAATCTCATTCTACTTCATCAAGGAACAGTGTGTCCATCTCTGTAAGCAAAATATGCCTATAATGTCAACTCATTTGTCTCATAGTTGGTGACCTAAATTTAAGTTGAACTCTAGTATTAGAAGTTGAAAACACAGGAAACCAACTCTCCCCCAAAACGCTTACCTACTCCAGTAATTATCAGCTCAAATATTTTTAAATATTTCTAGTACGAACTAACAGTATGAGGCAATGAAGGGCCCAAAGCAACTTCAAAGAAGAGGACATACTCTAGTATAGCTACCTGAGCGGGAAACCATTCCACTGACTGTATTAAAATGCTTCCACTCCCTCCTTCCGTATATCTCCAGGATCTCTTCCGATGTCAAGCTCTTTGTGCCATGGCTTGCCCTATTCAATACATTAAGTTATTTATTAAGAAAAAAAAAAGAAAAGGGTTGAAAACAGTCAAATGACTCCTTGTGCAAAGCAACACATTGCAACTGAATACTGAGGTCCATGCAAGTCGATCAAAAGTAACTCTCTTTGTAACGTAGAAGTTTCCCAGGACCTAAGCTTTTATCATATACATTACAGTCCTCGATAAAAGCCTTACTACACAGAGGTTTGGCTGGCTGAGGGCACGGCTACTGTGCCTCACCTGCTAACACAATCACTCTGTTTTGCTCGAATGTTCTCAATTGTGTGAGGACACTCGCTATACTTAAGCTATCAGTATACACTGCACAATAAAACACAGTGCAGAAAGCCTATACATCATTCTGAAACCTAGTAACATTCACAGAATGCAGGGCAGAACTATGGAAAAGTGCTAGTTTGAGCCCTGCAAGCAGCTGTGTGATACAGAAGTAGGCACAAGCCTTTTTAGGAATTAAAAATCAACTAGCTTGACCATCAAATTGGGCCCCAAAAGAATGCAGACTCCAGTTTTGAAGCAAATGCAGGCCATGCTAGGAAAGGTAATCCTGTACCTGTTCCCTTTAACATAGTATACCCTCTAGTCTTGAATTCTGCGTTTAGCACTCCAAAATTCGTGGTATTAAATGAATTTTGGGATACACAGCAGAGACTCATAAGTATTTCTTCCCTTCTTTCAATGAGATCTGATTGTCCCTAGCATCTTCAAGCTCCTTCCCCCACATCCTATCAAAAAAAAAAAAGTAGAGTGTATCTTGCATACTGAATTATAAAGATTTTCATTTTGGAAAAAAAAAGGAGGAGAAAATGGGACCGGGATTGACATACTCTAGGTATATTTACTTTTCAGATTTGTGATTCAAAATAGAAAGCGAAAGAAGAACTAAGGATGTACTGAAATGATGATTGAAGGTAAAATATAGCTTTTAAGAGGAAAAAAACCCAGAGTTTTGAAAGTAAAAGTGTCAGTTTCTGTGTTGAATTTACTTGGAAGTATTTAAATTATATGTCGTAAACCTGCAGAATTTTGAATGTGCATGGTATAAAGATAATAGTGCTCCTGTCATCAGCATTAGTCATAAGCACTGACTCTGAATCAGGTTACTTACAACCCAAAAAAACCCACTTTACTCTGGATCTTATCAGAACTGGACAAAGAGTACATCACTATGTCCTCATAGTCTTAGATGTTTATCAAAACCGAGATACGCTTTACAAGCGGCTAACATGGAAATACTATGAAAAGACTGCGTATGTAGTATCAAGAGAAACTGACCACCACATTACCAAAGAGTATCTAAACTTCTACATCTAATAAATGAATGTATACTGAAACTAGTCTTTAAAATATTTAATAAAATTGAGAGATGGCTTTCAGAAAGAGGATAAAACATTGGTGTTTGTTTAACAATACAAATTTCTTGTCAATATTACCTTAAAACTGTTCCATCTTCTGCAAGTTTCAGGAAATTTCCTTCTTCGATGTCCAACACCAAGCCTTTGCAACTAAGAATAATTTAAGGAAGAAACAAACAATTGATGCTTTCAGAGGAGTGCCTTCGATATATATCAGTGAAATGCAGTTACAGAATCTATACAATGACACTACACAAAGAATGACAGTCATAACCATTCAAATAACTCCATGTTTGAACAATGGTCTATATATGCAAATACATATTACTACAGTGAGGACTGGATTTCACTTACATAGCAAGTTCCTACAAAATAAATCCAGTTCCATTGTCCAGTGAGTTCAGTGACTGTTCATATAGATAAGGTTGGAGGATTAAGGTCCAAACATATATAACCAAGAAATGTAATATTCAAGTCACTTATATTAAAGAAATATATTTTTTCTTCGTGGCAACTCCCCTACTTCTTATTACTAGACCAATAACACCAAGTAGCAAGGGAGAGAGCAGTAGAACATCATTCTAAGTAAGGCAACTGAATATCCAAGGAACATGTGAAGAAGATACATAGCCATGCTAGCCAGCACTAACAAGGTGAAGAGCTGACAGCATAAGACAGACATTCAACAAGAGTTCCTAACTCTCCTAATAAATCTGTGCCTTCCAGATAATTGAATCTATGCTTGCTTAGCTTGTTTGAAAAATTACTTAAGAGTTCAGGGGCTAGAATAACAATGAATAAACAAGACTGAAAAAGTAATGGCACCTTCATTCTCTGTTACTAGGTACCCAAAGGAAAGATAAGCCATGAAGGCAGCAAGTAGACCCCAGCCTTTCATGATGACACTTGGGTGAGTGGCACCAACACATGGCTACCTGCACTGCAGGCTTGCAGGTCCACGTTAATGAACCTCCAACTCCAATAAGGGACCAAGGCAAACACATCTAGATCTTAACAAAGGATTTCAAGCACCAGAGGCCTCAAAAGATGAGAAATACAGATACATGGTTTGTCTCATGAAAGTTGAAATCAATCTCATTGGAAACTGTCCAGTCAAAAAATGAACTGTAAAAAAATCTGATCAAAACTCTTACACAATAATGCATGCATTATTAAAAAAAAAAACCTGTGTGTCTACTAAAAAAAAATAGTAATTAATTGGCCTTCAATACCCCTCCACCATGGGCTAGATAATAACTTATTAAAGCTGGAAGATGAGAGGTTCTGATTCAAACTCCTGTTCAGAGAGAACTGAGCTCAGAGCAGTAACTTGCATTTCAATCTTGCGCACCACAGCTTTGTGCCTGACGTGCCACCCAAGGGCTGCCTCCTGGTTCATCATATTTCCTCAGTTCCACAGAAGGCTACTGGGATTATTCTGCTTTACACAAACCATACCACATCTGTCAAGATAAAGATGACTAAATTCTGATGGTTACTGGATTTATCAGTTGAATTGAAGGTAGAAAACAAAGGCGATATATAGTAAGAGAGTAAGTCAGACTAGAAGGCTTGTGTCACAAGTGTCACAGAAACACAGACAAAGCAAGCTTGGATGCCTAGTTCTCTCTTCAAAATACCACATTAGAAGTATCTCATGACAAATACTTGTTTGAACAAATATTTAAAACTGTAATTTTTGATTTATCTATTGGGATTGACCATCATAACAACAACCACCTAGTAGAACCTGTTTTCAAAGCTTTGTAAAAGTTACCGCATGAAGTAAGTTACAAAGAAAGTTTCTGTTATTTTCAACATACTCACCAGAAGTCTAAGTTGTCAGGAGCTAGAGTCAGCAAGTCTTCGTCATAACCCTTCTCTGTTACCAGATAGTGGGCAAAACTATCATATATTAGCTACAAATGAAAAAAAAAAAAAAAAAAAAAAAGCATTTATTATGTTGTTTAAATGAGACCAAAGATACGGCTTCCCTTGAAAGTTGCAAGATGCAAGTATTAGTGCCTGCTGCCTGCTAAGCAAATTCAAACCAGGGAGCTAGGGGCCCTGTCCCACTGCCTTCACTACGGGGAAACAGTGCTCAAAGAGTAATCCTGTTATGGCTGGAAAACATCTCAAGATGCTCACACAACAGTTCTGGTACAATGTGTCCAGCGTAACCAAGTCTACAGCATTCTAACTATTTCCCCTGTGCTTCAAGACTTGAGAAACCAAGTTGGTAAGTTCTTGAGACTAGTCACTACTTCCCCCTCTCAATCTTTTTTTTTGTTTTGTTTTTTTTTTTTTTGAATTTTAAATGTCACGGTTACCAAGACTCAACAAGTGACTTCCAAACCAATAAACAACTACCCTTAGGGGATATTTTAAAAGTATTCCAAGGAACATATTTTGAAGGAAGCAAGCAGCTACAGCGTAAATTGTTACTATTTCTAAGTTCAGAAACAACACTGTTAAAGCCTCGTACAACAGTCTATGATTTATTAATGTAATGTGCTGGTAAAGTTGTACTAGAAGATCTATGTAGATGCTGCCAGGTCCTTAAATACCATCCAAAAATAGTAATTGCTCCATTTTCCCTGTGATTCTTTTATTAAAGCTGTTCCCTGACCTTTTTTTGTTTTAAATACAAAAGCTGATCTTGGAATGAATATGAATAATACGAAGACTAATACGAAGGTCAACACTGAAAGAATAGGAGCTAACTGCACCTTCAGCTGTGCCTGTCAGCCTTTTAAAGTTTTTTGTAATTTCCAATAGATAAAGAGGCACAAAATGGGCATGTGTCAGTTTGTGTGCTATGAGAAGATGACAAGTGAAGTAAGTTTAGTACACGTTATTTTGTTCATTGGGGGTTTTTTTTGCTTTTTAAACTCTTCTACTTGTCTAAGGCTTGCCTTCAGCAGACAAAATTCTTATCAGGAAGAATGTGCCATAATAAAATAAGATGTAACGTGT
>JAVSBS010019829.1:4981-19704 GCA_033124195.1 Coracias cyanogaster
TCAAAGAGCAAAGTATTGATGGAATCATTTGCAAATGAATGAAAACCATATTGATGAGTCCATCACTTTCTTTCAACTAGTTTTGTGTTGAACAGCAAGGCAGTTTTGATTAACGCAGTGATTACATTGAACTTCAATCTGCTTAATATTTTATTTCTTCACATTCTTGCCTCTGTTTTGAAGGACCGTGGCTTATTAAGCATGAGTAACCATGCACTGAGAGGCTACTGTACCATTTTACACAGGTTGCCAGAATGGCAGGGTGCACCAGCTCCCTTTCAGGAGCAATGCATGCATGGCTGCTGCAGTTTCTTAGAATACTGCAGAGGCCCAGCATCTTCCTGGAAGAGTTCCCTAATGTTGTGGAAAAGAGCAGTAAGCATATTCTCAAAAAATGCCAAATCTGCCTGCACCAGTACAGTCAATCTGGCAGCCTCAAGGAAGCAATCCAAATAGCTACATTCTCCTCTCCCTCACTTCCAAGAATATCATCATGTCTCAAGCTATGACTCCCCCCACCCTGGACTAAACCACTTTCCAAAATAAAGTTAAGAGTTGCAATAGAAATGTAATGCAGTGATGGGGATAAAACCCACCCATCAAACAAACTGAACAGTTATATAGGCATCACCTGAATTATTTCACAGGCTGGTGATGCTCATGAAGAGGAGAACTCTGGGTGCACAGGAGACAGCAAAACAAAAACTCCTTTTGATATCAGTAGCGGATGAAAAGTTCACTGGCCATTGCCCATGTCTGCCCATCACAGCATGTTGGGCTCAGCAGAAGGATGCATATGTGCGCCCACAAGCTCCCTACTATTTCATTACGTGAATCAACCTTTCCAGAGGGTAACCATGAAGGCATGCCCCCTTAAGGAGAGTTATTTTATAATACTGCTGATGAATCATACTCCATAGCAACAGCATATACCAGCTATTAGACAAGATGGACAGTATGTCTGACCAGGTGAGGAGTTGCTATATATGATTTATCTACCATTACTGGGTAATAGGTACCACTCTGAATTTTCTCCGGCATTAGGTTGACCTAGTGATCTAGGCAGACATCGATATGCAACACAGAACAGCATTTGCAGCTCAAGCTACTGAATTGACACGTCGGATTGTCTGGATGAGACAGCCTAGCTTTTAATTCATTCTTCCAACTAAATTTAACCCAGTGATACAACATATAGAAACAACTATGATTAGTCGTCTTACATTAAATCGGTATGTGTCAAAAAGGAAACCACTTTTCTTTGGAGTTGTAGCAAGGTAAGACAGAAGGCAGAGAGAGTTGTAAGATCTTTTTCCCACTAGACAGGTTAAGTATTATGGAGAAAGATGAAGCTTGCAGAGCAGAGGACTCTTCTAAAGGGTATCCACTGCTCTCAGATCAAGACCTCTGAGGCCTCTTCCACCACAACCACTCTTGTAGAAAGAGCTTGCAGGCCCTCGGATAACCCTCTCCTTTTTGTTACTACTCCAACACAAAAGCAAAAGATCAAAGAATAAGAAAACTTGTTTTGAAAATCATTTCGGAAAACATTTCAGATATCAGTGAGTGGACTTAAGTCTTTGAAAACTGTCAAAATCCGTCCCATGCTCCCACCCACAAGATTCTGCAGCATGATAGTTCAGCTCAGTCTTTTTGTGCATTGAAGAGTCACCGGATAGTCCAGTCCCTATCAATTCATGCATCTCCCTAAAAATTGTCATGAACAGTTGCAGCTCTCCTCTTCCTTCAGTCACTGCTTTGCCAGTGCTGCAGTAACCATCACCACCGCACCAAAACGGCTAACTCAGTTCTCACTCACTGCCCTGACGGCAGGATAACTTCTGCAGCCTAGTTCAGAAGCCATGTATCACTCCACAAAACTATGTGGTACCCACACTGTAAGGATAAAGACCATGCAGCCCTGAAAAGAACCACCTTAGCTGATGACACACGGCCAGCTACCTTCATAAGGAAAGGGGAAAAAAAAAAAAAAAAAAAAAAAAAAAAGACTGATATCAGCCATTAGCCACTTCTAAGATCACTGAACATTTTGGTGAACTGAGCTTGTGCTTTCACAGCACAAAGCAAGCCTTCTGGATAAGCTTGTGGTAAATGACTCTGCATCAGAGCCACACCTCAAGAAAATGTAAATGCTGCACCCATTTAAAAAATACTGTTATTTGGTCTGTCAGACACTTGACATTAGTTTATCTTGTAGTACAAATACATATACATATAGAGTAATAGCTATACATGTCACCTATCAACAAATCCTCTTAGAAACATTTGTCAAAAGCACTCTGCTAAATGTTTTTTTACTTCTTACCTCATAGATTTTGGACCATGGATTTTATACTCAGAGCCCTAAGTTAAGAACATTACCTTGATTTATCACAAACATACACACACAAAATAAAATACTGATTTCTTGTTTCAGGTTTCCACAACTTTCTGTTAGGGAACTGAGGGACAGAGTGAGGGATCCAAGTGTCAAAATTTCTACCCTTAGTCTAAGTGAAAAGTTTGGATAAATTTAGAGGATCACTCCTAGTGGAATAATAGGACTTGTAGAATAACGATGCTCTTGAACAAGCATTAGAATCAGTTGCCATGTACCATAAAAGAAGCCACAGAATGTTCTTCATCTCCAAGGGCCCTGCCACCAAATGAAGTGGGCTTGTTTGCTCAGACCACTGACTGGACACCCTATGCAAATTATCATTATGGTTATTTAATTCTCAGACCTAGTGCAGAGAAAATACACACAACAAGTCATTAAGTTTCCATGATTCTTCTTGAAGCTGTACCTGTTGGCCATTAAGGTCGTAATCTCTCATTTAGTACTATTAGAAAACTCTGCTGAATTCTCATCTAGTGAGGGGGAAAGGGTCACAGAGTTGTGAGACTGCAGAAACCCCATTTTCTAACAACCCAGATTATTTGGGGTCCCTCCAGCTGTGATGGAAGAGAAGAATTTGATTTGCACATGCATCTGTACCCACAAAACCACTTCCCCACTGATGGGAGGAAAGAACAGCTACCACCACCCTTAGCCTCCCAGGAACTGCGCATCTTTGCTTTAAGGATTTTTGGTGGTGTTGTAGAACTATTTGACTTTCAGCATCACCAACTCCTCATTCTTCTGTTTCATAATCTTTTTTCCTTTATAATCTGGAAAAACTATCAGGTTTCGTACTGGTTTTGCCTATTTCTTAGTCTTACAGACTTCTCCTCTACACATTTCTGCATGTTCGCTTTTCCAAACAGCTGTCTGTGTTCCAGTTTTAGTGTGCTTTTTAACCTCAATCTTTGTATCTGGGCTATTTTAATGCTGAGCACCAAACAAAAAAACAAACCTAAAAGATAACCTTAAGTTAGAAAAAGACTTGTGTTCATTGCCTCCTATTCTTCATGCACTCCCCAAACACTATTCATTGCACTTAAAAGCCATTTCCTCTGGGTCCCACAGAAGCACACACCATCTCCCTTAATCCAGGGCAGGAATCTCACGCACCCACAGCAGTACACCCATGCCCATAGCTAAACTACATCACTCTTTGCCTGATTGCATTAAATTCCTCCTTTTTGTCAGCACATCAGAATCTTGAATAGCACAAACAGAAAGGTCTCATTCTAGGTCTGAGGACACAAACTAAACAGAGCCTGCCTGTTTTCACGAGGAAGATACATAGTCTTCTGTCTTGCTCTGTTGGTTGAAATTTGGCTGCTTCTCAGAGGCATCTCAAATATATTCAAATAATATATTCAAATATACCCAAACAACTTGAGGTGCCTGCCTTTTTCCCTTAAAAACTTTGAAGAGTTGGCATTCATCCTGAACCAAAGCAACACGCATTTTACAAGATTATTAAAAGAACCTTCCTGCTCAGGCTTGAGCCTCTGCCCTCCAATTTCCTTCTCCACCTCAATTTATCTTCCTCCAATTGAAATCACTGTTGCAGCAGACAAGGTTTTATCAAGTTTATCAAACAAAAACAGCAGCACCTACATCCATGGCTCCAAATGAACTCAAATGGAAGGCATTCATTTGCACCCCGCTCCTCCCCTTCCCAATTAGGCAGCCTGAAACCACTCAGCGCTGAACTGGTTCAGAACCCTCCAACTGTATGCATAAATAACTGCAGCTTTCATAGCCAACACTTCCATTGCTCCATACAAGCACCACATTTTTTCCATTGGACTGCAGGAAAGACAGAATATAAAGCTCCTTGGGATCTACAGTCAATGCCACATCAGGATTAAAATTCTCTATATATACCCTTATTCTCTACTATACCCTTATTCTTCCAGACACAAACAACCTTCTTATGTAATAGGATGTGAAAACTCTTGGCTTCCTCTCACAGCTCCCAAGTAATTTGCTTTCCTTCTTTATCAGATCAGATGTAGTCTCCAGAGCACAGCTTGTGCAGGTACCTGCCTGGATGGTGCTGAGCGCACACAGACCTCGGCAAGGAAGAAAATCCCTGTGGTGGGAACCTGTGCTGCCTGCAGAAAGCAGTTCATTTTTGTGCTTTGGACACACGCCCAAATGTCCCAAATTGACTCAGAAGAAGGAAATGACCCGCCATCACCACCAGGTCAAGAAGGCATTTCAGTGCTGACTCTCCAGTTCACACAGCATTCACTCAGCGTTTTTCATCATCTCTCTGCAGCTCTGAATGCTGCTGACTAGCAAAGCAGGGGTTGAAACTGTTATGCCAGGGCTTGTTCCAGCTTGGCAAATTCAATTAAGTACAGCAGAAAAGTTCTCCTCTGATAGAGCCAAAGCTTCTTTGGCTAAACCGACTAATAAGCTGCTATTTCTACGAATGATGTTTCCACTATTTTTGTCCTCACTCTTAAGTATTTTATCCCCTGTCACCACTCTTCCCCCCTCTTTTTTTTTTTTAAAGTGTGGAAGATACAAAGACCACATAAAAAGAGAAGATGCCAAGGATTGTACAGCTGCCACTGCAGCAAGTTTGATTGCTCCTGAGAAGCAGTATATACCCATATTGCCAAAAGCCTGGAGATCCCAAATAGACCATAAAGAGCATGTTGGCTTCTTAAACTCAACACTCATTTTAAATATAGTGATAGCACAACCACCGAGAAGCACTTGATGCATAATCGATTACTGCATCCAATTATGAATTTTTTTCTTAAATGAAACCATTTCAATTTTAATCTGCTTCTCTCAAGCAAATGAAGACAATTCTGTGAAGCTTATTGTGTCATCCTAGATTTTAGTACAAGAGAGCCAAGAGATTCTCAGATTTTGTAATTTAAAGTTAACTGCATGAAAATTCGGGCTTCTCAAGCATATTTCCAGGGGTCCCATATATATGTTAGGACTCAACACCATGGCACCGTTGCACCTAAAAGGAGACACAAAGTTTTTTTCCGTTGCTTGAAAGGAGTTAGAGGAAGCTCACACCTGAGGCACACATTTGATGGCTGAACCACCATATGTCTCCAAAAAAAACCAAACCCAGCATCAGCTACCCTTGGATGGCTAGATTACATGGCAGAACCTGGCAAGTCCTTCCATGGCAAAATATTTAAACCCCAGAAAGTGGCCAGGTAGAGCACCTAGAAGCCAGTATTAGGAGTTGCAGCCTGTGATCAGACTGCCTACTATGTATCAGCTCCGGTCTTTATGTAAGAGCTGGATACAACCTCATTTAAGTTAAACACATTGACCAAGAATGCCACTTCTTCAAGCCTCAGGTATTTATCCAAAGTGTTTTCCAAGCTTCTTGTGCCACCCTTTGGACCTTGAAGACCTCAGCTTCCCAGAAGCAAATGACAGACTTCTACTGCAAGCAGCCTTCCCTTAGCACAGGTATTCCACGCCAGCAGAACCACCTCTGATAAAAATATTCCTGACATGTTTGAGGATGGGGTCTCCAAGGAATATGGATGCTGTCTTCACCTGTCAAGATGAGTCCCACCCTTGAGGAACAAACAGAGGAGCTGGGAAGAGGTGAAAGAATTGACATAGGCAAAGCTACACCACTACTGTGGTTTCCAGAGGCTGTCAAGGGCTGCTTTGCAGGAGCTATTAACAGATCTCAGAAGAAAACCTGGCAGAGGGGCAGGCTATCACCTCCTGCGGCAGAAAACTTGGTACAGAACCAGGCCACTACATCAAAAGGCAGTCATTTTACTCATTGAATACCCTAAAAGAAAAAAAAACCAGCAACTTCCTCTCTTCACAGCTGCCTGCACGGAAGAAAAGCCCTCCTTTCTCCAGCAGTGCTGGCTCAGGCGCAGAGCTGCGACGAAAGCCAGGACAGGGAATCAGAGCTGGTCGTGCTGCTCTCCAGCTGATGGCCATGTTTCTATCTGCCCAGTGGTGGGCAGGACAGGGCAGGCAAGCCAGCAGCCCCTTCGCCCCCACCAGCCCCCAGCATCACACCACTTGCCAGGGCTGGGATTGAGTTTGGCAAAAAGGTTCATTAGAGGAACAACCAGAAATATAGCACCCTGGCAAAGAGCACGAGTGCCCATGTGGCTTGCTAGCTTTGTGCTAGTGGTTGGCAACTGGCAGAAACAAAGAAAAAGTGTTGATGGCAAAGGCTGGTTTGCAGGAGGGTGCCGAGATGCCTGGGATGGCTAAAGAAGCAGGCCTTTCCGGCACAGTACATGAGCTGAAGTTCTCTTTGGGGGGGGGGGGGGTGAGTGGAAGGTGCCAGTTTCTTTTGGGTGCCACCACAGCCTTAATGTGACATTCAGCAGCATATTAACTCACTTGCCGCAATGAGGGGAGCATTGTGCTTCCAGCTCCATATTCTGTGATGCACCTGTACATGTGTGTACCTGGTGTGGATACAGCAGCCACACCAGTTGCTCCCCTTAGTAAAAAAATGTACTGTAACAGTGTTAAGAAGGATGGGATCAACATCTACCCGTATTGCACCAGGAAAGAAACTAGCTAAATAAATAGCCAGGACAGGATGGCGAGCCAGGACCTCTTTATTAGTGCTGGCAGTCCTGTTTGTCACCAGCTGGAAAGAAGAAAACTGCAGAGGCTTTACTCTTTTCTTTTTTTTTTCCTCACTAAATTCTGCTGCAGGATGTTTTCCTGTCCTCCAGACCTGGATTGCGGCCGCTCTGTGTTACCTCCAGTAGTTATACATAGAAACAATTCATTAACAGTCAAGTTAACACATGGCACATAAATAGATGGTACTTGTCAACATGTCTAAGCCCTACAGGTTGGCTGGCCACTTTATTTAAGAGACTCTGCAGTGAAATCACTGCAGGAAAGTAGGACTTTCCAGTTTGGATTATAGGGGCAGAGTATTTTTTCTGTTGCTTTTAAGAGAGTACAAGAGGAAACTTCAACACGAGTGAAAACTCAAATGAAGGCCGAACATTATTCCTTCTTCAATCTGTGCATTATATACTTAGATATCAGAATAAATGCAAACAACCTGAATGTAGTCGTACATTGCATTTCAGAGAGCTTGGGTGGGGGCTGGAGAGAAGAATAGAATACACTTGGGGAATGAGCATGTGTATTCTAAACCACATGTATTTTAGAAGCCATCAAGCCATCACTAATGACATTTGGATGTCCAGCTTGCCTGGAGGAGGGCAAAAGGGGAGTCCTGCTATTAATAAACTGTGCTTAGTTTTGAAATTAAAAGCTCAAATACAAAGGCTTAGCAGTTCCAAGAAAAAAAACCTCAACTTTTTCAGCATGCAAGCTGCATCCCTTCTCCACAAAAACTTGCTTTTAGAAACAGATGGCAGCCTGCAAGGCCTACAAATCCTTTGTCTGGAGTGGCAAACTAGGCCCTATTGCCCATCAAAGTCAACCGTCACATTGTGAAGCACTGACCCTAACAAATCCATTATGTTTCTTTCTACCACAATGCTAAACCAGACAAAATGAGTCAGACTTAATAGGAAAGGGTGAGGGATTTTAAATCCCTTCCACCCCCCATCTCCACATAAATAACAACAAGGGGGAAAAGGTCTGTGCTGACCCTTCACTTAAAAGCCCTGCCAAACCCTGCCATTAGGGCTGCCTGTTTTGGGCCAGGCTGCCCGAAGGAGGATGGATTTGGGTTTGAAGCATTTATGCAGCGCTGTGCAACAGCTTTGAAGTCAGCAACACTAAGTCAGTCAAACTACCCGCACAGTGAAGACTAAATATCCCGGGCAGGAAAGAAAGGCCCTTATGCTAGCTGAATAATTAGGTCTGATGTGCTTTGTAGTTTCTCAGCTCTGCTGAAGTGCTGTGCAGATACACAGCACATAGATGGGGAAAGCTCTTCACAGGTAGCTGCAGGGGAGAGAATAAAATGTTTTTTTTCTCCCGTGTCAGCTGAACCCAGGCAAGGGAAGTAGAGATACAAAGAAACAGGAGCTCATATCAAAGAGCTGCTGCCTCCAGTCAAGGGAGAAAACAACAGAGAAGCCTGCTGAGGAGGTGACGGTTGGGGCGATGGTGTGGAAAGGATCGAAAAGGCTTTTCCTTGCTATGGGTTTTTGGTGCATCTTGACACACAAAAGGAAACACCCATCACTGGTACTGTCAATAGACACCTCCCAGCAAGGAATACTTTTGTCAAACAGAAAATCTCTCTCAATAACAGTGGATCCAGTTTATGAACAAGATCCAATTGCTTTCATTTTGCAAATTTGAAAATGAGATACAACAAAGTCAGTGTCCTCAGAGCAACAGACTGGTTGGATTCTTCACACTCTCATAGAAATTGCCTCCCATCCCCCTTTACTGGTTTTCTTCAGCATAAAACAATCTCTCAAGGACACAGCAACAACAACGCTGAAATTCAAAGCGCTGAGATCAAACACATGAAGCTGACGCTCATTACGGCTAAATTATGTCACCTATCTGAAGGCTCAAGCTTATTATTTAAGACAATACAATAGTCATTAATCACAGCCATTGTGTATTGCTCGAAAGACGTCTAGAAAGCTAAAGAATACAACGGAGATTTATTATACTACAGTG
The DNA here is from genome assembly GCA_033124195.1 of Coracias cyanogaster. NCBI lineage: Eukaryota > Metazoa > Chordata > Aves > Coraciiformes > Coraciidae > Coracias > Coracias cyanogaster. The sequence goes on from JAVSBS010019829.1 coordinate 13,974, forward strand.
CCAGATTTAATTACATGGTTTTCTCCTCAGTATCTCGCCACTTGTAGTTCACCACCTGTTTGCACCAGAGGACCTGAAATAAAGATGTGCCAGCCCTCGAGGCTAAGTATGCAAGAGAGGGCTTGTGTTGAACTTTTGCTATGACTGTTGTAAGCAGAAGACCAGTAGGCAAAGAGAATGGACCATTTCAGGGGTAGCTGGCAGCCAAATCACTTGCATAGAGCTATTGTTTTTCTTCCAAAGTTTTAAACTTTCAGTTGCTTTTCGTATATATTTATGGGCAGAAAAAGTCCACCGTTGAGCCCATGCGCAGGGAGAAACAACTCGCTGTCTTCTTCCTAAAGCTGCAGCACAACGATTTGTGCCCTCACCAACACAACAATGTATTTAAGCAGTATGTCTGTCTGCTGGCAGCCTTCTGAGTTTGCATTTTCTTCTATAAATATTTAACATAGATGAACCGTTCATGTTACCCACTCTGCCCAAAGTGTTTTGACAGCCATGCTGGCCACATGACAATGATGCTCTATTTAACACTGCAGCTGCAGGCAGGAGGATTTGGTTTCAGTTTCATACAATATTGTGAAACCAATGACCTCTCACAAAATAAAACAGATAATACATTTTTAAGGAGTGGAATTTAAATGCATTAGCAAGACAATTATCCGTAAGCCACTGAAATAAAGGAAAAGAGAAACTTAAGTCCTGAATGCAAGACTTTGGTTAAATTTAGCTGCAACCCCTCTTTTCTTAAACATATTCAGAAAGTGAAAATAAAAGACAAATCAACCTTGCAAAAGCTAAGTAGCCTTCTGAAATGGTTTCTCTTAAGGCTAGAATAATTTCCAGACTTTCTGGACCACAAATTATCCTCAGCCCACAGAGACCTCTACACACTTTTACCAACCAGTTAATTGAATCCCCTCAAAAGAAGTGGCTCAGCGGATCACTTGAGCGGACCCGAGGAAGGTTTGGCTCCAATGTACTAAGACTCAGCACAGTCCAGCAGTGACGAACAAAGACTCAGCCTTTAGATCTGAAGATTGCAACACTTCTCAGGTAGAGAAAGTTTAGGGAAACAAAAAAAGGCTTCAATAACCCAGCTGGTCAAAGCCCCACAAAACAGCCCTGGTGCTGTTCGTGACACCCACTTTAACATGGAATTACTTAAGCACTGCTTGGAAAAATTATGTAGAGTTAACATATGAAAGAGAAACTGAGTCAGCAACGTTTATCCTTTCTGATTTCCCCCCTCTGGCCCCTGAGTGTAGTCTCAGTTACCCAGGGACTCATTAATGCACTCATCTATTACAAGCTTGCTGAAAGCATGGAGTGATGCCACTTCGGTATGAGCAGATTAATCAAGCGTGGATTGCCAACCTCCCGCTGCACTGCAACCCGGTGTCGTCTCTTTCTAGGCCGTTTTAGTGGGCAGATTCAGCTGTGTATTGCTGTACTTCCAAGACAACTCAAATGCAGAGTGTTTAGCCATCCCTTGCAGTACCTTTTACCAAAGTCACTCAAAATTTAATGCACTTAACAGAGTTTTATGACTCCTTATGCATCATTAGCACTTCAATACATCAGAACACAGTTCTTGGTTCTTAACGATATTATCAGAAAGGTCAGAATAGCTTTTCGAAACAATAGAGCATGAGGATGAGCTGGTTCATTTTTAAATGTGGGAAGGGCAAGATTAAGAAGGAAAAAAAAGTAGACAACTCTCTTTCCCAGCACATTCTGCTGCTGTGTCTCCCATTCAGTGCATTTTTTTTTTAAGTGCTTTTCCATAGACAAATCTCTTGGATGCAATAGCACCAACACAGCCAAGAGCCTACATCCTTTCAATGAGCTTGAGGAAGGACTTGGACCCAGCAAACAATCATCCTTGCATTACTATTTATTGTCAAATGTAGCTTTGCTCCCACCACCTGTTATCACATTGCAGGAACCATAGCAGAATGGCTCTCCTAACAAATACTCTTTATTTGAGACTGAGAAGGAAAAACTAAGAAAGATGGCACTAACACAGCTGTATGGTTTCACAGGTATGGGTGAAGAGCACTAGGAGTTATGCAACAGGATGCTAAGGCAGAAATCACAGTCCCCTCATCTCCTGCAAAGACAGGCTGAGAGAATTGGGTTTGTTCAGCCCGGAGAAAAGAAGACTCTGGGGAGACCTTACTGTGGCATTCCAGTATCTGAAGACGGCCTACAAGAAGGCTGGGGAGGGATTTTTTACAAAGGCCTGTAGTGGCAAGACAAGGGGTAATGGGTTCAAACTGGAAGAGGGTAGATTTAGATTGGCTATTAGGAGGAAGTTCTTCACTCTGAGGGTGGTGAGACACTGGAACAGGTTGCCCAGGGGGCTTGTGGATGCTCCATCCCTGGAGGTGTTCAAGGCCAGGTTGGATGGGGCTTTCAGCAACCTGGTCTAGTAGTAGGTGTCCATGCCATGGCAGGGGGGTTGGAACTAGGTGATCTTTGAGGTCCCTTCCAACCCAAACCATTCTGTGATTCTATGATTCTATGATCTGAAGCTCCTTTTGCTCACACAAACCTGTTCATGCTGATCTTTCCTCCTTCCCCTCAGTACCACAAGTTACCCTTCATTCCCTGACCCACTGGACGGGCAGGATGCAATGCACACTCTGCTCAGATCCCAGCTATGTGGCTGCCAATTACCCTACCAGGATACCCACATGGAGGGGCCTCTCTTGCTTTACAAAGAGCTGTTGCTTTTCCCCCAGCCTTTGTATTATTGTAAGGTTAATTAGGATCTCTGCTCTAGCTGCAGGGACTTCAGCAAAGAAAATCCCGTATCTTCTCAATTTCACCTCTGACAAAATTAAATTGACCTCAGAAATTGGTAGATAAGAATACAGATTGTTTGGGGTGTGTGGTTTTTTTACTTTTTTTTTTAAAAAAAAGGAAACAGGTCTAGTGTGATCATATTATCAATCACAAAAGCTGAGTTTTCAGTGTGATAACACTACACTTAACAATACAGATGGTCTCCTGCTCAACGTCAACTTTCCCTTTGAGCACCACGAGCAATGCTAGGACACAGTCAGAAGTCATTGCCACCAAGTGCTGACAAAATACTAACCAGTAACTGGAACTCAAGACAGATTTTGAACCGCAAATAGTTTTCAGATCTTCACCACTCTCAAACACAATAGATCTTGGATGCTTCATTGTGAGAGTTGCTGTGAGCAATTAATTCTCAGCTCCAGGACAGACCTTAATCTGTGCTTTTTCTCCCCAGCTCCTGGACACATGCCCCTGCCAGCGCTAGCAGAGACCTGCAGGCGAGGAGTGTGAATACATCCACACTCCAAGACAAGATGTTTTCTCATTCCCTCCAAAAGCACGAGAGCTGAACTAATCGGGGCCCTGAGCCCCTGGGTCACAGCCAGGGCACCCGCGCCAGGGACCTCAGCTTTTTCTCACCTGCTGACAGCCACAAAGCAGGACGGAGGGGGTCTGAGCTCATTAAGGCAGAATTTTCATGGGAAGTTCAGTCCACATTAAGCTAGAGGGGTTTTTTTGTTGCCGTTGCTTTTTTTAAACGGTGCGTTAGACTGAGAAATTTTCAACAGGGCTCTCTCTTTCCCCTCCCAACTCACCACCCTGTGGGCAGCTCCAAGAAGAAAGAAAACAAAGGCACAGGCATAGAAACAACAGTAAGTTATTAACCAGAATTCTATTGTGAAAGTTAACATCTCCCATCACTATTCCCCTTTTGCTAAGTATGACAGCAGACCACAGCTACAGATGCCTCACCCTATGCAGATGTTCATATTTATACAGGAAAAAAAGATTACCTAATAGCATTCCTTACACTGGGATTCTTTAGCTCTTAGACATTCCTTGATTTGAGAAAGAAACACTAGACTACACATCCCTGCTTAAATTAAGAGAGTCAAACAACATCTGCTATCACATTCACTAAAGCCAAAAAGAGCCAACATATTTGCAAATGCTAGTAAGACAAATCTATCTTAGAGAGCATTGTCTTAGGAAAAGGCAAAACACCTAGTTCATCTGTGCTTGAGTAGCTGCTGTCCTGATTTCCAGAGATAAATATTCTTCCTTAATAGATTCATAACAACAGTCATTAGCGACAAAGGTTGACAACCTGAAAAGGGGTATATTAGAGACACCGTAGTACATTCTTCCCAGCCTTGACATTCTTGAAGTGTTTACAAGGCAAAACCTACAGCAGAATGCACCCTTCAAAGTTCTGTTATAGAGCATACATTCACCACCAGTCATTTTACAAAGCACCTGGCAGCTTTTAAGCATTGTCATGATCAGCCATTTCATCTTCATATGATTACATGAAATTTTAGGGGGGTTTAGCATTTTTGGTGTTTTGTTGCTTTTGTTTGTTCTAAATAAAATGTGAGAATTCTGCGCCGAATACTTAGTGCTGTGCATTTTCAAATTGTTAGACTGGAAGACTAAACAAAGCGAGAAAGTACATCATCTACATTACAAAAAATGCCATTCTAGAAACAGCAACAGCCCTTCATGTCTCCCACGTTAGCCAGCATCACAGCAGAAAGAAAGCCTATGTTAACAGAGCTGTTGGTTTAAGTATAAAATTGTTTTAAATTTTAAATTCATGTCAGAGTATTGCACAGCGTAAACCAAACGAGAATACCTATTGGGAATACAGATGGAAAAATAGTATTGTGAGCAACTAATCAGCAAATCCTCCCCTCCCTCAACAATGAAAAGCCAAATATTTACTCAATTGTATATTGCATTCTTTGCTCAAATACTTCATAGTTTGAATTTAAAAAAAAATTAAATCTCCATTTTCTTTCCTAAGTATCCCATGGGAGACCAGAGGGCGCAGCAGAAGATATTTACATCTGACTGGATTCATCTCAGCAGCAACCTGGCAAAAAGGCAGGAGATACAGACTCCTACATCAGAGAGTTGGACCAGTGAGAACTGGGGCTCCAGAATCCATTAGACATTCAAAGTCAGTGTAAGCAATACATACGTGGATCACAACAGCAACGTCCTCTCCCAGCAGGCCCCAGCTGCGTTCCAAACGTCAGTGACTGTGAAGCAAACTGCTTGGCCCATTTGATCAATATTTCATTGAGTTAAGTGAACACTTGGTTTCACCGTTTCATTAACAAAGAGCTCAGCCCTCTTGTCTTTCAGTCACAAGAGACTTGAAACACCTCTCAGACCTAGGCAGTCCCGTGCAAGGAACATCTATGGTGACATCTGCTTTTCCTTGTAGCTACAGCTACTGCTAACACGGGTAACACAGCATTACATCGCATGCCACCACATGCCAATCTGTTTGTACATGAAAATACTTATGCATAGAAATGAGCATAGATTTATATAGGTGCAAGGGGGAAAAAGCAAATTTATACATATAATTTCAGTCATTCATGAAAAGCAGCAGCCACTACACACCCATGACAGTTCAGCTTTGCTCTTTTTTTTAATCCTGTCATTGTTTACACAGAATGGTGTTTCAGATTAAGCCCCCTTACCCTTCCACGTTAGTCTTTAACATGACAAAAGATCACCAAGTAGGGGGTGGACAGAGGATTCTTCTAACTTTCATGCTATGCAGCTTACCACTCACATGGCTGCAAAGCACAATTTGACTCCATTTGTTATAAAGCTTGTTTTTTCTAAAAAAAAAAAAAATTTGCTACCAGGTCCCAGAATTACTATTGCAATTGGATGAACA
>JAVSBS010019830.1:0-21646 GCA_033124195.1 Coracias cyanogaster
AAAGCCCTTTTCCAAAGAAATACTTTGGCTAGAGAGACAGGGAGCAATCACTTACAGCTTTCCACAGGCAAACACTGTATGTATTTTACTCCCAACTGTGGTAAATTTACCTCTGTTTTAGTTCATTAAGAAAATTTCAGCAGGGAAATGCAATTTTTCCTCATTTTGTAAGCATAACAACTGTACTTAACTATGTAGGTAGTTAATTCCTGGTAAACAGATCTAATTAATCTAAAAAGAAATGTAAAACCCATACATTTTTTCCCCTGCATCAGTGCACGGTTTTTAGTTAGTAACGAAGTACATAGAATCAGTCGTTCATCAAAGCGATCAAAGGTCCAGTGAAGGAAATTTATGTGAGTCTTTAATTCTGAATTGATTCTCAGTGAACAACGTCAACTTGTCACTTTATTCACCAGAAATAGCAGGGTTTTTTTGTAAGGTAACTTTTACCAAAAACATTTTTATATCAGAATTTTTTGATGTTATGGTGGTATTTACCTGAGGAGTGTACTCAAAATACCCTTCATAGCCAGCAGTGATGTCAGTGATAAATCATTTCACACGGCTTTGAGTGTTCTTAACCCTTAGTGACATAATCCCAAATTTAGTGTGTTAAATATTTTCATGAAATAGGCCCACTGACTTTTAACCCACAGGCCTGTTTTGAACCGGGTGCAGTTTCCAGGTACTCAGTACCTCCTGTGCTGCATAACCAGTACCGCACGCATGCCTACCTAATCATGTGGCGGGTGAGAAGCTGTGATTTGCAGGGTGTCTCATAGAAATACAGAAAACTGATGCAGAAAGAATGGTGATTAAGCTGCACTTGGCCCGTACGTTCTTAATTCTGTTTTGAAAAGTGGGCAGCAATGAATTAATAACCTTCAGAGCTGTTGAGACCCTGCAGGCTGCGTGGCACAGTGGAGGCGAGCTGCCCGGGGCACCAGCGCCCGTGCTCTCAGGGCCGAGCGTCCCCCCGCGCTCGCCAAGACCTGTTTGTCCAGTGATGCAAGAGTTTGCTAATTAAACAGTTCACAGCGGTGTTTGGGGCAGAACCTGTGGACATTTAACCAATTGAACAATTTATTGCTGTAATTGAGGGGGTTAGCTGGTGTTTATTAACCAGCCTTCCTGTCGCGTTTGAATGGCTGGACTAACCCTTGGTCCCTGACTTGTTTTCAAGCGTCCCACCAGTGGTGTTGGCACTGCGGTTGTCACTCTTCAGGCTGCTGCTTCAAGGCCATAACTTTACTTACCCCTCTTTTGCAAATTCAGCAACATTACTGGGCATTTTATTCCTTGCAGGAGCAATTGTTTTATTTCAGGTGAAGTACTGTCACTTTAGAGCCAAAAGGAGATTTTATCTTAGACAAAAAAAAAATTTGAGATAATCAGGAAATTTCAGCAAATGGTTTCTGGCTTGAAAATGGGCATTAGGCTTTGTAATTTCAGTGTAGTGCTAGTCTATTTTTGTTCTGCGATCACAGTCACCTCTGCTGTCTCCATCGTCATTAAAGCAGGTCTGGGGCTGGAGTAAAGGTGCCATTGCAGCAGCGTGCAGCAGGGCTTCCAGTTAAACTGCTCAGCCACACACAGTCTGGGACAAATCTATTGGGGCAACAGTGTGTCCTCATGATGATCAGAGGCTGCTTCTCCCCCTCACCCATGAAAGCTTCAATAACTAGAACTAATTGGCTGTTCTTAAAGTGAAATTAGCAGGGATATTAATCTAAGCCTGACAGGTGTGAAAATGTGTTTCTTTGAGTGCCTTCAAAAGACACCCAATCTGATCAACCATAGAAGGAGCCTGAAGCAATTGTTTCTATAAACTTGCAAGGCTTTAGCTTCTTGGAAGTGAACAGCCCGCTTTTATTAGTCGTGTTGGAGTCAGGGGACATTAACTCAACAGAAATGGATGGAAGTTCACTTAATACTAACATGATACTTGGCATCACTTCCATCATCATCAGGAAAGGAAATGCTTGCTTCTGCCTTCATTTGTGCATGGGACTAAAAGGGAAGACTTTTTAAAAAAATATGTATTTCAATGAGAAGGATAGGTCTGAATTATTTTGCATTGAGGGCCATTCAGTGTTTCACCCTCCCCAGTTCACTTGTAGTGCAGTTTGATAATCTCCATTTGTAATGTTTGCTGCTTTTCTCATTTAGTTGTTCTTCATCCTGCTAGGCACAGCACATAGCAGTGGCTTTAAAAGGTGGTGCCACCATGGGTGGCATTTTCATCAGCTGTGCAAGTATTAAATAGCACTAAAGTAACAATCTGTGATGGAGTTTCAAGTCTTTTTTAAGGAACTCAGGCTGGATACATCACTACTAGTTCAGCTTCCTTACAGCTGATGCAAAAGGGCACAGCACAGTGGAGCTGCACTGATTTATACATGTCTAAAGATCCTGCATTCAACCAGCAGACTTATTGTGGGATGTTGAAAAGGTTCTGGCTGAATCTGCAGACAGCTGCTTGTTCCAGTGGGCTTCAGGCTTGGAACTAGACGAGGAAATTTGTATTTCCCATTTTAATTAAAAGGGGTGTTCACAATGTAAGTCTAAAAGAAAAAAACCTACCCCAAAGACATGCATCTGTTTTACATAAGAGTAAGAAATTGCTTGAAGATGGTTTTGATACTGAAAATAGTGTGTTCATGGGCACGCACATGCATGTATACTGCTCAGTCAGCTAGAATTTTCTCCAAAGGTGGAAAATTCTGTTTTGTTTTATGATGTATATTTTACTCTGAAAAAAATGTATGCGTAACGCTCTGCTAGTTATCCTTCTGGAGGTATCCAAATGCCTAGACCACTGTGATACTTCTCTAGGAATATCTTAGAAAATTTCCTAGAAAAGATGAGTCTAGAGGCAGTCTCCCTGGTCACTCAGCCCAGTCTCCTAATGGGAAAGGCAACTTCATAAGAAAATCTTTTTGCTAATGAATAAGGCCTGTCTTACCAAGGCTAGGATTTTTTGCCCCATCACTGCAACGGAAAAGCTCCCCTCAGGCTAAAGAACCTCTGGCCCAAAGTTGCTCAGGTTGGTTTTGTTCCTCTGTGAAAATCTTCAGCTAAAAAAGCTCAAGAAGTGGCTCCTTGCTGTTTACCCCATGGCATATTTATAGAGTACAACCATATCCTTTCCCAAACTTGGCAAAGCCAGAAAGCAAAAAGATTATGCTCGCATTGCACAATGGAACAGGGTTCAGCGGCCTTCAAGAGTATGAGCAGTGGTTGAGGTAGCCTTAGAAAACAGTATAAGTGTGTCCCTGGACCTAAATTTCTGTGCTTTTCTGAGCTGTAAGGCTTATTAACATAGCTGCTAGTGTATCTTCAGCGCTCTCTCGATGCTGCGATGTCCCTCGTGACGCTGCAGCCTTGGAGCTGGCTCTGGGTGCTTTGCAGCAGAGCATGCTGCATGGTGTAGACATGCTCTTTTGCATCTTTTCTAAGAAAGGCTCTGCATTTCCTAACCTATTGATGTCTAAATTGATCTTGATTCAACACCTATGACCAGCATAGGAAATGACAGCTTCCTTGTGGAACAATAGCAAGGTTTGTCATTTCTTTGGAACCCGCTGCCCTTCCGTTAAGACATCTGATTTTTCTAGGTGATTTATCGGTTTAGTCTTCAATTCCTGGTTCAGGAGGGCAAGGCAGTCTTTTTCTTGATTCCCCTAGATAGTGCAGAACATATAAGAGGAGGAAGGAGGGTCTTGTGATTGAGATGAAGAGCTGTGATTCAGGATGCGTGGGTTCAGCTCCTGTCCCTGCTGTCTGCTTTCAGTGGAACCTTGGGGAAGTCATTCAATCTCTTCCTCTTACGCAAAATCTCTGACTCTTTCTGTCTTTTCTATTGAGCTGAGAGATTCTTGTCTCCAGCTGTGTGTTTGTATGCCTTCTCCGCAACCACTGTCCACTAACACAAGCTGGGCAGCCTGCCTTCTCACACTGGGGGAGGAGAGTTCAGGTAAGAGGGTTCTGGGGTCTGTTCTTGGAGGGGAGAGAGTGATCCCACACCCAAATCTGCTATGAGAACTCCTGCTTGCTTTTCCATCTTTCCCACAATTCTCTCACCTCCAACACCTCCTGTTCTCCCCTGTCCCTCCTGAACCACCCAGAAGTGGACAGGAAGAAAAAGGTTAGCTTTCCCCTTCCCCACTGTGAAGCTAAAATATATTATTATTATCATCAGTCTTCTCTTAACCAGATGTGGGATCAGGATTACTCAAATTGATGTCAACGGAGTACAAATTACGCAGTTTTGCAGGTTGCTGACTAAAATTATTGGAATTACCCAGAGCTAAATGATTTGTTGTAGCTGGAAATTGAAGAGCCTCTGGTGTTTACACCATTGTTCGTGGTGGAAGAGGTAAGTCCTACTGCTTCACCTCTTCACTCTTTTTATAGATGGAAAAGGTGCACAGTGAAGATGTTTGTTCATACTTGCTTAACCTCAAGTGGTTTAGGCAGTTACTTTCTTCATTCCTAGGTTATATTTTTGTTCCTATTCAGAGTTTTCATTAGCAAGTTACTTTGTGGCTACCCAGAGTGATGTTTAATAAGTGCACTGAGATGTTTCTTTCTTAGAAATCTAAACTGTAATAATGCAGTAAAACCTGCTTTTGTTCGAGAGATACCTGAGCAGAAGAAATCAGGCGATTAAACGAATGGCTTAATAAGCACTGATGTGGTATTTATTGATAAAAAGCTGCAGCTCTTTGCTGTGCGCCTGGTAAGAAACAAGAGAATGAATAATAGCTACTAGTGTCCCAAGTTTGAAAAGTCAGAGGAAATGGCAGCAAGAAAAAGCAAATGAAGATGGATGAAACCCCAGGAGGGTGAAGGGGGATGTCCTCCATGCTGGACAGGGCTGGGCGGCTGACTCCAGGGTCACCTCAGCTGTTGCTTTCGGAGTGGTGTTTTGAAAGGGTGCTGTTGGGGAGAAGTGCTTCCTGGCTGCCACCGCCGTGCACCGCTTGCAGATGCTGCCTGTGGGTCAGTGGGAGGTCACCGCCAGTTAACTCAACACCTCCAGCGAGGAGAAAGCTCTTGGGGATAAACTGCCTTATTATCACTGTCTAACCCACACTGAGACAACTCGCAGATGCTTAATGTGCCCCTTTGCTTGGTCCCGAAGTACATTTTCTTGGCATCATTAGCACTGCCAACTATTACCTCTCCCCTTGCTCAGTACAGCAGGTTCACCGTCGTTTTCTCCAGCCTAGTGGTTGGGTTTTCTCCTGGCAGGTTCCTCTCCCTGCCCTCCAACACCTCACCGACCCCCTGGTGAAGCTGCTGGGGACCTCAGGGTCTGCAAGACCTCAGGGTCTGCAGAGGCAGCAGCATCCCGCGCAAAATGCTTGGGCGCCCCCAGAGCACGCGTGGGTGCCCCCAGGGCTGCCCATGTGTGTCGGGGCATGTCCCACAGTCCCGCGGGACCTACAACAAGGCCAGCTCCCCATTGCAGTGGCACTCAGCTCCACCGCTCAGCGCCAAAGGGAAGAGGCAGCTCTTACACCTCTGCCTGGACTGTGAGTGTTGCCGGTGGTGACATCAAGAGGGGATAGACTGAATGTGAAAGTGGACGGTGTTTGCTTATAAAATATAAAGTCTGAGTATGTTTAGCAAACTACATTGAGTCCTGCAGCTCTCCAGAAGCAGAGCAGTTGCATTTAACTCACAGTGTTTTGAAAAGGATTGAAGACGCAAATAGATGTCACAGGTAGTGCAGAAGCCTATTTTCTATGTAGACATGGAGGGACATTAGAAATCGGTGTCTTTTACATTGCTTCTACTTTTTTGCTTCTGACAGCAGTTAGCGAGCCTTGCTCACGGGTCAGTCTGGGTGCAGGCACTCCCCTGTTGTTACTTCCCTGGGTGTGAGAATTGGTGGGGCTTCCTTGAGTATCCACACGGATTCTGGGCAAAAGTCTGGAAATGGTAAAATGCTGAGGCAAGGGGATTGAACTCTGCAAAACCTCTGCAGGTTACAGACTGCTCCATTCTTGTCCATAAAAGAATTTAGTAGGCATATATTTTATGTGTGTGGGTACGTCAGTAGATGCGTAAAAGTACATATGTCTGTTTTCAATAGAAGTATTCCATGATCTAAACATCTTAAAAATCTTAGGCTTCGCATTTTCTCAAACAGGCTTGTTCAGGGAAACAAAAGAGGCTGCTTGACAAGATTATGGTGTTGCTTCTATACATTTCCTTTATTCTTGTGGCTAAAAGGAAATTACAATGTGTTGTTAAGTTAAAGTGTGGTCTGTGGAGCTGAACCAAAAATCCTTTAAATGGACTAAAATTCCCCTTCTGATAAAAGGGAAAACTACACAGCAGAAAGACAGGATATATTTAATTTAAATAGTGGGTTTAGGTATATTAATTTGAGTTCAAAGCATCTTTCAAAGGGTATGATGCCCACATTTTTAATTTTACCTAATACTGAGCATCTGGTGTGGACTGGTTTGTGGTACTGAGAGCAAAAGGAAATACATTACTCATAGATGAAAGGAGCGAGGGGGAATCACTGTCCTGACTAAAAATAGCCTTTTTTCCACCAGTTAATATCAGCTGGAGGTTTGATTAAATAGTAATTGTCTAGAAAAAGACAATAATTGAGTGTGACTGTTTCCTTTCAGGGGCCAGGCCCAGGTGGTGAAAGTTAAGTATTGTCCTTCAGATAAGGTCCTGAAAGCAGTTTTCCTGGATGTCCACTGAACCCTTCTGCAAAACGTCCTTTCTGGGTGCTGAGCTGCAGACAGACAAAATCCAGGCCTTTTCTCAGGGCAGCAGCAGCTTTCGGGGATGTAGAGCGGGGTAATTTTATGGCTGCAATGCAGATACGAGCTGGTTCACCTCTTTGGCTGGAACTCTAACCCAGAGGCGCAGAGATCACAAGAGACAAATGTCTTGAATTAAGAAATGAGGTTGACATCTATAAAAGTCAGAGCACATCTAGTAGGCAACATGTGTAGTAAGACTATAACATATCTAATAGGGAGATTGGAAAGCTGTCTAAAAAAGCGCAGCTTCTATTCAGGTCTGCACGTTCAAAACCAAAATACCCCAGATTAATGGTTCTTTAGTTTCTTCTCTCCTTAATTTATTGAGACCTGTCTTTTTCTGTATGAGGTTAGTGGTGATACTGGTAACAACTTTGTCTAGCTTTATTGGAGTCCATAGTGACAAAATGTATTCCTGGGAGGCTAACACTATTTTCCTCTACATTTCTGTAAGATTATTCTCTCTGAATGACCCTTTTATGCTTCCTAACGTTACCACTTGTCTGGGAATTCGCAAATGAATAGCTAAGCGTTATTTAATTAACCTTTGCAAGTGTCCAGTGAGCCAGGCAGCCATGAGATAGACCCAGGCAGGAAATGCTTTTTCTGCCCTGTGGAAGTTTTCAAATTGCTACTTATTCTGCACGGGACATACTCAAAACTTCGGGGATTTTTTCGCAGAGGAAAAGTGGAGGAGGAGAGACCGTGAGAGAACAACTGATCTGCTGCAAAATAGCCATAAGTCACAGAGTGCTCCCCGGGGAAGGGGAGAGCTATGGTTTCAGCCCTTTGTCCTGCTCAGTGAAGGTTTGAGACTTTAGCTTTACGCCTCCACATGCTGAATTAGGACCTTAATGACTGGACCAGAGTCAGGCCAGCTCTGCTGGGTGGCATGGGGATGAGCACTTGGAGAGGTGGTCACCGTAGCCTGCTAGTGAGAGCAGCTCCCAAAAGCTTTGCTGGCTGTAGCTTGGACTTGTCTTTTCCCTTGCGCTCCAGGTAAGCAGTGTCACTGCAAGGTGAGGCTGAGCTCTCACGCAGCCAAAAATACCACTTGTTTGAACAGCAGCACACATATTCTACTGGGAAGCCTGGGCTTTGGCCATTCAACATTTTCCAGGGGAAGCTGACCCCTTGGGTAGGTAAGGGTAGTGGCTTCAAAGCCACAGCAGAAATTGAGACCATATTCAGTTTGAGAATTCGGATGTCTTGATTCTGTGGTTTAAACCACTAGACCACACTCTTTCTGAAATAGGTATGAATATTTGCATTTTTATATAAGGAAACTGAGGCACAGAGAGGATACAAGGCATGCCAGAAGCCACGTAAGAAGCCCATGGCAGAGCTAAGAACAGAACCCAGGTTTCCTGATACCAGCACCTGTGATTCAGCTACAGCACGCTGTGAGGGCAGGACAGGAAGGAACCAAGAGATAAAAATTGAATTTCTTCTGAAAGTGAAGACTCTTCTTGCTTCATTTAGTGTTTTCCATTATACCCTGAGGAAAGATCAAGTCAGATTCATTGCTGCATGCCTATAATAGAATTTTTTATTTTCTTTAACAGTTGGGTTTAACAGTGAATATGGCTTTGGCACCTACATCAGGAAACTGCGGGCCTCCTGCTAATCACAGATTGGTAGGAGACTGCCCATTGAGAAAATAATCCTGGTCTGCAGGGGGGCACAAAGATGTCTTCACCTCTGGGAGGCAGTCTGTCGTTTAAACTAACTAGAGCCTGAAACTCCCTGTTTAGGTACAGCACAGTGTGCTGAAAATTAACATGAACTTTAAAGAGGGGGAAAGCAGTCTTTAGCCAATGAGAAGGGGGACGAGTTTGCTTGTGACAACTCTAAATATGTAGAAAATACATACAAAAATTTAAAGGGAGTGTTAGCCATGAGTTTGGGAAAGCAGCTATGTTCCTGTCTACCTTCCTTGCAAATATAGTAGAAAAACAATGTAATTCTCTCCACATTTATCAATGTGTTTTTGTTGAAAAAAATGGGGTCAATAAGTCCTCTGAAAAGAGGCTGAAATGAAGGAAGATTGAGAGTTCATCACTTCCATATTTTGAGCCTGTGACTTCCAAAATCAAAGGCCTAGTAATCCTAATGGATTGACTTCCAAAATTCCTTGGATTTGTATTGCCGGACTTGTCTCTCTCCAGGGCTTAGCTGGATCCCTGCAGATAGATTTTCAGGTTTATATGCTGTAATTCCACTTAGTCCAGCTGTAAACTTGTGGTAGCTGAATTAATACATTGAGGGGGGCGGGGGAAGGAAGGAAAAAAGAGAATATACCTACAAAACCCTTGGCTTGTATATCAAATCCTGAGGGGGGGAAAACTGGGCATTTCAATTAGTTGGTTGTGTGGCCTGATTGAAGAACAGCCCCGTGGCTAACAAAGCTTTGTCTGTAGTATCAGCTTGCTCCTCATCCACCAGGACAAATAGAGTGGTTGGTCATTAACGGGCTAGCCATCGGGTAGGGGTTTTGTTCTTAAATGGGGGCTTTGTCTTATCCCTGCTGTTTAAGCCCTCTCCAAGCACTCCTCACCTGTCATATCTGTCATACATTTAATTCATCACGCTCTCTGGTCAAAAGCTACACTGATAGTATCAAAAGAAGAGGAGGGGGCTTCTTATAACTTTAGCGATCAAAGGAGATTACCAAGCAAATAAGATTTTAATGAAGACGGCACGTTTGGAAAGGAGAATTTACGGCATTGCGAGTCGCTAACACATAAAGGTTTGTTTTATCTGTATAGTATTTGAGAGAGGAATCCCAAACTGTTACAGAGAGGAGGATGGATACATGTGTTGGTTTGTGGTTTTAATTAAAAACCCAGAGGGAGGAGATGGGGGGGTGGGGGGAAAGCTCTTTTATTTCACTTGTAAAGGTCATATTTTTAATCTGTAAATACGGTAACTGTAGCAGACTGTGTTTAAATGATGACAAATACATCAAGCCATTTGCCACGGAACTGGTATCATCAGGCCAAGTCTCTGTTATTTCACCTAAGTTCCAAAATATCAGTCACAGGACTGAAATACGCTCGGACTCGCTGTAACCACACCAGAGGCAGAGCAGGCAGGCAGTTCCCAGTCGCTGGCACGGACACCCGTGTATTCCTGAGATCGTATGTGATGGAGGCTGGGTGTTTTCCAGGAAGGCAGCCTGGTGCCGGGGGAGCAGGGAACACCGACCGCCTGCACTTACAGGTTTGCATGGAAAAGCTCATGCTGCCCCGTGGCGCGTTATTGTGCAATGTGAGCCTGCAGCACCCACGCCTTAAGTCACAATGATTCTCTGTTAAACCTGCAGCCTTTCTGCAGAGGGGAAACTGGGGCTGTCAGTCCAGAACACTTACTGCGTTTTCTGATAAAGTGGAAACTGGTGGGGAATTGTCTGTTGCTGCTCATACCGCTACTGGCATGCAGTAGTCCAGTGCTGCATGGCCAGTGGTTTCAGAGATTCAATTAGCGGCAGAGATGCTCTACTGGCAACATAAAGCAGCGCTTTAGCCTCCGGCCAGCATCCATGCAGCGTGTAGAGCCAAACCTTAGCAGCAGAACCAGGCAGCTTTATTTTTGCGGTTTTTTCCTTGTGATGAAAAGAAAGCCTCTGCGATCGCTGAAGCCTTTGATAAAAAGAAGGGGTAGTGGTATTATTAGCACAGATGTTAACATCTTTACTTAAAAGGCGGGGGGAAGTGGCTGCCTAGCTTTCTTTAAATTCAATTAAAAATGTGAGGTGCAGGAAGGAGATCACAAAAACATGTCTGAGCTTGTCAGCCTTTACAGGTTTGGGTGGAAAACTCCAGTTCTCACTTTCCGCTGAGTAATACTGAGAGCTCATTATTTGTGTGGTTTTCAACCTGGCTATGAATTCTGAATGATTTACTTAAGAAGTGATAAACTATGGGCCTGCCTTTCAGCTAGAAGGAGGTCCTTGCAGCTGGGACCTTTTACATTCAGTGAGGAGATGGCCTCAGCATCCTTCCGACATTGGAGCTACTTTCTTGCATTCTCAGTTGTATTTCAGCCAGTATCCATCCCTTTAGTTGCTCTTCTGTAGCCCCCAGGATCTCAGCAGTTTTACTGAAGGAGAGATGAAAAGTCACATGCTGTCACCTGGTGATACAAATTTAGCTGAACCAGAGTCAGACCTGGCTTTATTTGCAAGCGAAGACAGGATAAAGATATAGCCAGCACCAGTTCAGAAACCCTGCTTGAACCTTGCTTTGAGTAAGCACGTCAACAAATAGCTTCTAAACTGATTTGCTTGAATCAATAACGATAAAACTCATGTGTGAATAGGGCATATATTTGTCTGATACCGTGACGAGACAGTATGGCAGCAGCAGCTGCAGCAGGGCTCTCCTGGGGCTCACACCAGTTCAGTGGATGGGTGTTAGTGGCACGGGGAGTTGTGCAAAACTGCCCTGTAAACAGAGTTGTCATGTGCGCCAGACACAAATGTGCATTTACTATAGATTTAAGGACCTCCATGCTTTTAATTGGCAGGAAACTTGAAAAAGAATTTTTTTTCTCTTTTTTTTTTTCCTCTCTGTAAATTAAGAGGAGCAGAGGCTAACTTAGAATGTCGATTTTCCCTTCAGAAATTAAGAACTCCAGGAAGGTGCGTGGGTTACTTGAGGTATGGACCAGCTATCTTGACTGATGTGTTCTGGTTATAGATCATAAGAGGTATTCGCAGGACCAGAGACTTATGTAAAGAAGTGTTTTTTAAAATAACGTAAGTCCACATGACAGCATATTAAAGTCAAATGACAGAGCGGTTCATGGGTTATTGTTACAAAACTAACCTTTCAAATGAGCTCCTAAAACACTCTGTGGTTGGAGTTTCACTTAAGGAATTTACTTTTAAGCCACTTTCTCCCAAGTTTAAATCTGTCTACAGAAAACTTCAAAAACTTTTTTTTTGTTTTTTGGGAAAAGAGAGAAAGAAAAATAGCATGCTTTTTTTCTCCATTTAAGTGAATGCTTTTGAAACATATCACCCCATGCCTTACTGGAATTTAAAATAAAAAAAATTACCTTCAGAAACTGGGCATCGGTTTCCTTTGACAGAACAAAAGCCACTGTGCCAACACTTAGAAATGCAACACATCAACTACTCTTATAGCTCATACTTTATTCTCTGCATCAAAGCTCTGGTGGGGGGGAGAAAAAACAGAGAGTGAGAGAGCGAAAGAGTCAAGCTCTTCAGAGCCTCTAATGACGCGTGCCAAACACGTGGAAGGTAAATCCCCTAATTCAGTCTATTCTTTCAGCATTCCCTGGCCAGCAGCCAAGCTAAATATTTCTGCCAGATAAAAAAATGCACCCTTGTATGCAGCACTTTCTTAACAGGATGGCTCTCCGGCTTTAGCGGAGGGGGCTTCTCTGGGGGAAAGCCAACATGTGTGTTCTCTTATCTATTTATTTATTTTATTAAAAAGGGGCTTTATGGGCTGTGATTGGATTAACTTAGTGAACCCTGGAGGAAGAGGAAAAACAAACTGGGAAGCTGGTTTAGCACCCCCACCTTTTTGTCATCTTCTTTTGGGATTTCCTGGCTGGCTGCCACCTTGAGCCTGTTGAATGTTCTTTAGATCAATCAATTAAAAAGGCTTTAATATTTGGGTGATTGGAACGCAACATATGGGCTGCTGGTGCGGATGTCATGTGGTGCGTGGAGTTAATTGA
This sequence comes from Coracias cyanogaster, assembly GCA_033124195.1. NCBI lineage: Eukaryota > Metazoa > Chordata > Aves > Coraciiformes > Coraciidae > Coracias > Coracias cyanogaster. The sequence goes on from JAVSBS010019830.1 coordinate 12,513, forward strand.
AATGATTAATAGAGGTGTTAGTTTCTTCAAGACTAATTGAAGAAAGAATATAATTGGAAGCATGGACTAACCATTATTGTTGATTTTTTTTAACATATTGTGTCCCTTAAACACTTTTACATGTTTGTAAGCATGCAGATGGGTTTTGTTTAGATTTCTTCAACGCAGTGATTTGCAAAATCACTTTTACTGTACATCCAAAAGTCAAATCTAGTTTTAATGTAAATTAATCCGAAAAAATATTTCTGTGCGTCTTGTCTGTTTCAGTAGCCAACACACACACTGAATTTCTGGTACCTGTTTGTCTTTAGATCCTCACTAGGCATAAACCAATTTACCCAGCCTCACTGTTATCTGTGGAGTTAGAGCATCCATCCTCAGAAACTGATCATGAGCCTCTGAAGGTCTGTTAGGGCACTCTTCTCTCTGCGCAGTGAGTAGTGGTAATTTATGCTCTTCTGGTGTCCCAGCGCACTGCAAATGTGCCAGGTATTTGAAGGAAAGAATGTCTCAGTTGTGCTGCCCCACACCTTGTCAGCTTGACCATATTTCAAAGGGATCCAGTTATCTATACATAGGGCTGGCAGAGCTTGGCTTTAACAGTCAAAATGAAATGTGAAATGAGATAAATTCAGAGGATTTAACTGAGATCAGACCTTTTGGCCTCTCCACCTTCTTTAAGAATAATACATACTTTTTTCAGCAGTACTAGTAGTCTGTGATTTTCACCAAAATTGTTAAGCCATTGCGAAATACAAGACGAAAGCCATGAACTGGCTGCGGAGGACATCTGGCAGCAAGGAGAGGGTACAAAGGATGTGTCTCTGAAAGTCACCCCACTGCACAGGGTAGCTCTCAGGTTAGAAATGGGGAAACGGAGAAAACATGACAACCTCTTGTCTGTAGTCAGCAAGCACGGGCTGGCCGCCTGAGCGCAGCGCGAGGAAGAGCCGTGTTGCGTCCTGCTCGCTGCTGGGCTGTGGTTACGAGTGACGGAGCAACTTTCAGCTGGGGATTTCTTAAGACTGAAGATCATGGTTTAAATAACTTGCGAATCTGCTAGAGACCCAGCAGTACCTTTGGGAGAAGGAAATCAGGCAAGATAGTAATGGAGTATTGATCCCAAAGGTAAGTCCGTTCGGATTTAGGACACATGAGCTACATTTCAAAGTGCAGTGTTTTCACACCAGCCTTCTTTTTGCCTGCTTTTGGCAATAGAGGAAAAGCTCATGCACAATTTTAATGTTCTGGAAGAGAGCCGTCTTTCTGGAAAGGGCATACAGATTTTTCTCCACTGTTTTCCTTTGCACATGAGGTGTAGCTTATGTAGTTGTGCAGTTTTTTCAGTAGCCAGAAAATTTATTTTGCAGCCCAGAATCAACTGAACAGAGAAGTGATAGATAAGTCTAGAAGGGGTTTGTTCCTGGCTTAGAAGAAAAGAGTATAGGATGGTTTTAATATTTTCGAGTCTTCCCACACAGATTTCCAGTGATGCTTTGAAGGCAACTGTGCGTCTGCAAAGGCTTTGAGCCTCCCCGGAAGATGTGGCCTGTCTTGTGTACAGATCTGAGCGAAGCGTTTGTAGAAAGGAAGTGGCTGTCCTGTACTGGGGGCTGAGAGGAAGGGAAGGCATTAGGTCTGATTGCAAGCTTCCCTTACTCCCTGTTGCCTGATTTGTGTGCACGTAGTGCTAATAATTGTAGATGAGGGGTGTGCTGGGGCAGACTGGTGCAAATTAATACTTAAAAAAACTTTTAAAAATTATTTGTGTTTTGTGGCAAGGTTAGTCACTTAAGGATCTGGTTTTATTACAGCAAACTACTGCGATTAGGTAGTCATTTGTTTATATATATTTTTTTATCTTTACAGTGGTGAAAAACTGTAACATCAGCATTTTTGTTGTCTTCATTGCCCTTTAGGATTTATTATATGAAAATAAGCACTTTATGTAAAAATACTGGAACAGGAGCATCCTCTCTTTGTCAAGCCTTTCCATGTTGTATAATTACTACAATTCTAGTGCATTGGCCTGGGCCACTGAATGAGCAATAGCAGGCCAAGGAAATAGGGTTTACATTTATGCACATGCTTTGTATGTGATTTGTGGGCGATGGCAATATTCTCATTCTTATACAAAGGTGAATGTTCAATAACATCCTCCTAAAATTAATCTCAGGAAACTGATCTCTAGTATAAGCAGAGCTGGTAGCACCACCTGTAACTAAGATAGACCATTTGCATTAGGAGATCTCGCTTTTAGGTGCTCATAAATCTACCAAATTCTAAACGTGTGGCTCAGTTGTTTCTTACATTTTACCTTCCTCAGGCTGTATTCTTCCCCAAAATCTCTTCTACCATTTCCAAGAACTTGGCTATGTCAAAACTTGTGTAACTGACATTGAGTGTGATATCTTTTCTTCTGAAAAGTCATCTCTGCCATGACAGCCCCCATTTTTTAGAACAGAAGTTTGAATGACAGGAGAATGTTTGAATGGCCTGGGAAAGGACAATGTATGTGGCAGGAGAGGGTGATGGCCATCGTTGTCAGGGCTGCTCAAATATTCTCCCTCTGCTAGGAGCACTTCCCACTTCCTGGATCTGCACATGTGCTTCACTTGCATCAGGTCTCTGTCAGAGCAAGACCAGGAAACACACCAGTCCTGTCCCCACCTCCATCCTCACTCCCATGCCAAGGAGAATTGCCTTTGAGCTAGAAGCCAACCTAGACAGCTGGCAGAGCAGCTCCCCCAGGAGCTCTAGGAGGGTATCAGGGCTCACTTCAGTGAGTAAATGCTGTTGGATCTAGCTGACCACCTGAACTGGGAGCAGAAGAGTGCGTGTTCAGTGCATGCTTACTGCAAACCATCCCGAGGGCAGAGTCGTCAAAAGGAGCTGTTTTTCAAAACCTATGGGCAAGAGCTGAACCTGTAGGGGATTATGATGGAGGAGAGACTGTGCCTGGAGGTCAGCAGCATCAGGGAGGACGGAAACTGAGAGTAAGGTTGGTGCAAGACTGAGGGATTTATCTTTATGGGTTATTGTAGACGAAGAAGAGCAAGCTCGGTGTTAAAAGCGGGTGGGATGTAAGCCAGCTCTCATCCAAAAGCTGCCTGACTGCATTAGCACGGTGCTAAGCCCAAGCTAATATATCCGGCTTCTCACCAGGGCTTAATAGCTCGGGCTCAGTGCCATACTAACATAGTCACAGGACTTCCAGTTGGCTTGACACCATGTCTGCTCAATGTGTGAACTGAGCTCACCGCTACGTGCCTGCAGAGGAGCACCAGAAGATGCCTGGAGACTTGACTACACCACGCTGCTGGCCTGCTAGTGTGCAGGAAGGGGCACACGGGGATGGAGAGTGTACAGTGCTTGCTTAGATCAGGAGAGAAAAGAAGTGCAGTGCAGATGAGGAACCAGGAGGGGCTGAAACTGGCTTGATGAGAAGACTTGGCACGTGGAGCCTGGGTGAGGGAGTGGAAAATGGGAGTGACTGGAAGGGGAAACGACAAGAGAGGTCAGCAGGAACCAGGTGAGGACTTGCTGGGCAAGGAAACCAGTCGGAAGTCTGAGACAAGGTCTGGAAGATGGGCTGAGACAGGAAGAGAGGAGAGGAGAGGAGGAACAAACTCCATACCAAACCAGGCATGAAACCAACATGCCTGAAAGCAGTCATTCCTCTGCTTCCAGCATGCCACCTGGGGAAACCCACCGGCAGAAGTGTCCTATCCCTTCCAGTGCTTGTGCTGACCTTACCAAAAACAACCATATAGTTGCTCTGAGGCAGGCCTGCAAGTTTCCCTGCAGAGGTCTGCCCATGGCAGATCAGAATATCCCAGCTCTGCTGATGATCTGTGTGGGTATCAGTGTGATGCCAGGTCATGGGATCTCTGCTTTTTCTATTTGCAGTTTCAACAATCAGCACAAAAACTGTTGAAGAACATTACTAAAATTGCAGACTCAAGTTCCCCAGAGTTTAGGTTGTTTGCCTAACCCCAATTTGATCCTCTTATGCATTATGATACAGTCTTTAATTACTCATTTAATTACTGTTTTTTCTACTGGTTACTTGCTTCATTTAGGCATCAGACAAGCTTGCTAGGGGAGACAGATAGGGGTGGTGTAATAAAATGTTATCTTTAAGACACCTCTTCCCCCCATCTCATTCACTACAGTGTAAGGAAGTTAAAGGGCCATGGTCAGAAGAAGTGTTGCTCTTCTCAGGGCAGTGAGCTCTGCTCTGAGGAACCGGGTATTATTTCTGTCTGTGATTCTGAATAATATTCACGCCATTTCACCTCAGCAAAGCCTTTTGCAGGTGGTCATTAATTTTGACATCTTTCTGGGTGCCTGATGTGAAGCCCTGCAAAATACAGAGCCATCACAGATGCCAGGGAGAGAAATGCTTTGAACACAGAAAGTAGTGTGCCATGCTGAGGAGGTTGACTGCTCTGCATCCCAAAATTAATGTACGCTTTTGATGTTAATGTCATTGTGGCTCCAACCCCTTCTGCAGAGCAAGAAGAGCAATAGTACCTTCATCAGCATATGGGGGAGGTATTGTGAAAATCAGATTAGTCATTATTTGATGTTTGTGAGGCATTCAGGTTCTGCTGTTGTGATGAGCAAAGTGGAAAAACACATGACAGAATTGGTCTGTCTTCCATTTGAATGGTCTGTGCTACAAGTAAGGCATTGGGCCTCTCAAGGAGACAAAATATGGGAAAAGGACTTTTTTAGTCAGCACTCTTCTTTCTAAACATTGAATGAGGAAGAGATCTGATGGAAAAAAAAAAGACGGTGCATCGTATGCCAGGAGTGCAGAGCTGAGTTTCTGTGTGCAACTCTACATTTGGCATCTCCCAACATTTGAAAGAGGGCCCGATTTTGCACCAGAATGGTCTCAGTTTGCTGTCATTTCAGAGTGCTGGTCTCACTGCAAAGCATGGCTTTTTATGGGAGGCTGTTGGTCTTGCAAATGTGATGGTTCGCCGTAGGTTTTTACAGAACTTTGACTCAGCTTCAGAGAAGGAGGAATGAAGAAGCAGAAGAGTGAACTTCTGGAAGCTGAAACCCTCCTTTCCCTGTGTTTGAGCAATCTGCGCTCTTATGAAACCTTTTGAAATCTCATTTGCTGATGTCTTTCTGACCCCCAGAATTATTCTTGTGCAAATGTTGACACCCAGCAGAGATGAAATCATTGACTTAGGAAAACATATTTAGCTTATCAGAAACTGCAGGAGTCCAGCAAGACACTACCAACATCAGCCTTTCTTTTTTTCTTTTTTTTTTTTTTTTTTTTAATTGTGTGTGGTTAGTTGGCAGATGGTATTGTGAATCAGGTTATATGCATGTTTTTCAGTTCACATGAACTTGAATCCATGTCACGTACCAAACTATGGTAGAGTTTTTTTCTGGTCTTCTCTTCTGATCGTGAATTTTTTGTGTGCTTATGATATGTTTACTAATTTTGTATTGACAGTTTTAATTACACACTCCCAGACTGTATAAGCAGAACAAGAACTAGATACATTTTCCAACTGAATTCAGGCTGTGTGTAAATTTCCTGTGTGCGTTGGACCCATAGCTCACTGAAATCAAAGGACATCAAAATCTCTCCACTGACCACCCAAAATCAGTTAGTCCTCAGATGTTGGGGGTTTTTTATTTATTATTTTGGCACTAAATTCTTCGATTTGATTGCTAAAGGAAAGTGATCTGAAAGTGGATGGACAAACCATCTGAAAAATTTTGAGGCTTTGGTCTCCTATATCATGCCATTAGACACCAGGCAGGGCAAAAGGAACACCACATGTATTTGTGGGCGTCTGTAAAGTCAGAAGATGCATTTAAGCTTGATTTTACATCTTAGATTTTCCAGGTCACAAAGTACTTCCACAGAGAAAAATACATTTCAGTGGAGTTTGCTGTGCATGGGGGAAGGGAGCTGCCTTCTGATGAACTAGCCAAACCCCAAAATAATCTCCTTGGTCCGAAAGTGACAATTTTGAGTTCTTCTGCTCAGACATGAGTTTTGGGGTTTGTGTTTTAAATTAAAGGCGTGGCTGAATGTTCATTATCCCTATGATAAAAGCAGTAAAAATAGGTGCAAAAGGGCTCTTGTGCAATGTTGTAATTTACCTTTATTTTAAACTGGCTTACACATCTTAATACATTATGACAATCAGAATTATCAGGCCACCAGGCGGAGAGGAGTTTGTTTTGTTAATTGCTCTTGTTAAGCCTAATTACAGAACGGGGTGGAGTGGATGCGAGGGGAGGGAGGAATCTGCTAGCAAGAGGAAATTCTAAAATCCTCGGAGCGGTTCCAGGCAGTGCGTGTTCGGGAGCGAGAGTGTGGGTGCAGTGTGTGTGTCCGGGTGTGCGAGCATGCGTGTGTGCGTGTAAGGGTGTGAGAGTGAGTGGCAGACCTTCCATATGGACTAAAACCCTGAGATGCATCAGCTGGAGGTGGGGAACCTGTGCTGTGTGGACACATGAAGGTACAGCTGAACAAAGAACTGTGCTGTGTTTTGCTTTATGAATTTAACTCCTTTTTCTCTTGTGGGGAGGGACGGGGGGTGAGGGGGGGACATGATGCAGATTACTTACTTTGCTGTTAATTTTGGAGTTTCGTGTCAGACTGAGTGTTAGAATGGTTTGCTGATGTGACGTGCCATCCTTTGATATTGTGGGTTGCCAGCACAAGGTGTGCGTACGTAGCTGTGGGTCGGTATCCTACATCTCTTTAGACTGTTTTCCATCTTCCCAGTGATTGCAGCAGAGGTGTGCTGCCCACAAACTGTGTTATTTGTTTAGACTTTCCAATGGAAAACACACATGCCAAGCGCCCTTCTGCCCTGCATTATTCCAGTTTGTTTGTGTGCCCCACATTACGCTGCTGGCGACTTGCAGTGCCTGACCCGCATTGTCAGCCCCCCTCCGTTGCCTCGGGAGCCACCGGGACAGAAGTTTCTGATAAGGCAGTTTTGAGCAAGCCAGACGCAAAGTAAACGATTATATAACAAATCTGTGCTCTTCTCCGGGGTATGTTACCTGACTTGTTTGCTGCCAAGGTGGTTTTATTGTTTTGGCTACTGGGTGGAGGGAGGAGACTAGAACAGCAGAGGAGTCACGCTTTTGTTTTGCTTAATTACAATGTACGCTTTTAATAAAACCTTTTAGTGCTATGGATTAAATGGCATTGCAATCCTGCACTGGAAGAAAAATGCTACTGCTGTCGTAGCTGACAGCTGAGTGGTTAGATGGCCAGCGTGGCTCTGAGGCTCAGAAGCCTTTTCTTTGCTGGCTGGAGATACTGCTGGGTAAATGTGTTTACTTTTTCCTTCGTATTTATACAAGTTAATGTGTCGCACTAGATAAATCTACTTCCTGAGTCCCATCTTTCAGCTTGCTCGCTTCCCTCCCAATTGACAAATGGTTTGAGTTTGACACCGTTTTATCAGTTGAGCCCCTGCTGGGTGCTGCATGCCTGCTTGTTTCTGCTTTATCGTGAAAAGTGAATTATCTGCAATATTTTGTTACCATCTAACTAGCAGTTGGCAAGCCTTCCTATAGGAACTGATTTGGATTTCAGTAAGGGGAGGCTGTTGTCTTTCTCTGCAAAGCCGGGTTGTTGCTCTCCAGGAAAACAAAAGATCCCAGAGCTTTCTGCACCGCAATCTGCTGCTGTCCCACTTTCAAGGAGGTGTTTTGTTTGTTGCGGCAGCTTCCTATCTTAAAATGATAAATTGAGCGGACATGTGCGCTGCTTTAAACCTCTGTCTCCAGGGATTTGTGTTCACTTAGGATATTTTGTGCTAGGCTCTGGTGCGATTTAAACTTAGTTTAAAGATTACAAAGCAAAAGGGAAAGCACCAACATCTTCAGCAGCAGTAGTTTGATGAGGAGTAGCTGTCAGGAGAAGAACTCTGCTGACTTACCTCAAGTGGGTTGCAAATGCATTAGGGATTCATTAATATTAATAGTGGAATAGACATTTCCTGCATTCGCTTTGACATCTTCCACGCTCTTTTTTTTTTTCCTCCTTTTTTTTTTTTTTTAAGAGCAACTTGGAGTGCAGTTTTAACACTTATTCAAGTTAATACACGGATGATAAGCTAAAGTTAAACAGAAGGAGACCCCTGAGTGTTTGGGGTCGGTCTCTAGGAGTCTTGGAATTTGGGGCTGTGCTTTAGAGAAAGATTGTGGTAAACTTTCGGGTGAGGCTTTCAGGGCAGTTTGCAAAACAGGTCCACTAGGTACGATTGTAACCAGAATAAACTGTTGTCAGGAGAAATTGTTTTGTGAGGGTGATGGGAAGGTCACTACCAAAATGGCATGTAAGGGTTAATAACTATGTCGATTTCTAACGTGGACACAGTAATGGCTTATTCACAAGTTCAGGGAGAGAAAAGAAAATCCAAACCATTCTTCAGTCACCAAATGTTTTGTGTGGTTGGCTGACCAGTTCAGTTTGAAAAATAAATAGATCCAAGGTAATTTTGACTTGTTTTCCATCTTTTAAGTCCTGTGATGCACATTATCATGCTTCTGCTCTGTCACCAGCAGGCTTCCAAGCTTTCTTAAAAAAAAACCAAAAACCAAAATGGCGAAGAACACCAAATATCTTTGAGATGTAAAATAAACCCAAGAATACACTGTCAGCACCAGGAGGGAATGTGTAATTGCGATGATTGTTTTTTCAGCATCCTGCACAGCACAGCACAATTTCACCCACTGATCCCTTTAACTAGGAGAAGTGGTGGTAGTAAAGTGAGGCAGGGGCTTGTTTTTGTAGAAAACACAGCTAAGAGTCCTAGTCCGTAAAATATCTAAAGAAAAAAGATGAGCCCTCCCCCTGAACCGCCTAGTCTGGCAAGACTAGAGGTGCAGCAGCTACAAACACAGAAGTACACACAAGTTTGGCAGCTCGTACTGATAGGGCAATTTCAATTGTCAGTGTGCGTCTGCTCTACTTGTTGAGCCTAATGAAAAGTACAGTTTAATCACTGGTGTGCCAAATTGACCATGATTAGCTGTTATTGCAGATTAGTGCATTGTCTGGGACTCCAGAATTATTGATCCGGGTGCTGTGCTCTGGTGTTTTCTGTGCCCTCTATCGTAACCTCTTC
>JAVSBS010019832.1:2948-21380 GCA_033124195.1 Coracias cyanogaster
CATCTCTTCTTCAAGCAAGGCAGTTTGGAAACGGTAAAGCATCCTCGCACTTCGAGTTTAACAATAAATGGAGTGAACACCCTGTAAGGCTCTGGTCATTAGGGTTGTCTAATGTTTAAGTCTGAGATTTAAAATACTGAGACCACCCTAGACCAAACATCTCCAGCGAATGATTCGGTCTGTTTTCAAAGGTAGGCTTTTGGGGTTTTATTGCTTATCCTAGGTAGACATTTCAAATAGTGCTAAAAAACTTTTTAAACTCCTGTGAACAGTAGCAGAGTAATGGCACTCACTCTTCTATTTGGATTTGCACTGATTCCTTGTACAACACTCCTCTTCCTTTTCCACAACCCTCTCAGTTGGAATATCCTGGAATTATTTGGCAGGCAGCTCCTCTGACGGATTCAGGAGCCTTTCCTGGGCGGGGTACCTCACTTGGGGTGGTCACAGCTTCTCCCCAGATGTGCTCTACATCTCAAGCAGCTCACACAGGATGGTAACCATAAATTCTTACTTCAAGCCACATCCAGCTTAATAAAGACCTTTCCCCTGGCCCAGCGCTCTGCTCTCATCACATGCTACGGTCTCCCCATGCAGCACCCAGCGTCCTGCCTGCTGTTAAGCACGCGGTGGTGTCAGTGCTCCACCCATGTCCACTAGTGTGAAAATAAGTTAATTGTAAACATACTTTTCAGCCTAGAGCTCATACCGTGTCTTCAGGAGGAACCAAATTACTTTTAGCAGTTTCTCTGGCACATTTCTAATTCAAACTTCCCTGGGATATGCAGATATATCTGCAGTGAATGGGAAAGTGTTTTTTGGTAGCACTAGTACAGATCTGCTTTCAGCTGCTGCGTAGCCAGGGTGACAGTACTACATTCTGTGGTGAACTTACTACAGTCCCTAAAATGGCACACGCTTAGGCATTGGCAGAAAGCTTGTTTGAAATAGCACAACAGTGCCTCACGCTGATGTTCTCAACAGTTGGCATAAGCAGGTTCCAGCATCTGGGAATACCATTCCCAGATACGCACTGTGGTAGCTACACAGCCATATTCAGCGTATTTTACTACTACAAAGTCAACAGGTGACACCACAACCCTAATGAATCAGCAGCACATTTCCATTCACTTCAGTGCTTTCCTTCAGTGTCATTTATCTTCCCTTTTTTGGTCAACTGATATCCCCAGTCCTACATATTAATTACCTCTGACACCTCCTGCAGCAAAGTGTCTGCGGGGAATTTCACATGGCTTTTTTCCACTCCCTTTGCTTGCAGAAACTTTGGCTTTGTGTGCCACAAACTTCAGTAATATCCCTGACTTCCCAGAATAAACTTCCCATAATAAAGGAGACAGGGGCTGCCGGATGGCTGAGGAACAGAAAAATTGGTTCCCGCTTCACACTGCTTCTTGGGTAGGTCAAACATGAGGCCATGAGGAAAGCCAACAGCATGCTGGGCTGCACCCACAGAAACACAGCCCGTAGATGGAGGAAAGCAATTACTGCCCTTCCCTCAGCTATAGGGATAACCTGGGGGGTCAGCAGGGAGAGCCAAGCTCTTCACAATGCTGCACGGCAGGAGGATGAGAGAGGGTAAAACACAGGTGGGTCAACTTAGATAAAAGGAAAACATTTTTCACTCAAAGAATAAAAAACAACAGGGACCCAAAGGCATGGTGGATCCTTGGAGACTTCAAGACCCAACAGAACAAAGTCCTGAACAGCCTGGTCTGACTCCAGTGTTGATCCTTTTTTGAGCAAGAGTTGCCCTGGATGATCTCCAAGGTTCCTTCAAACCTGACTGAAGCATCTATGATTCATACCAATTTCACAGCAGAAGTCACATCAGATCTAAGGTTAACCATGCAATCATTATTTGGTCAACTAGACAAACTCATAGCAATAGTTTTAGATAGCATCTACGTAGGTTATAGTTACTCTCTATTCTAAAATTTCCGTCTGTATTGCTCTGGAGAAAACAGTAGCTTAGAAGTACAGAGTGTTTTTTAGGAAGACCATGATCACCAAAGACTGCCCCCTCAACTCATTCAACAGGTTATTTTCAAGTTACATTATTCTCCAAACATATTCCTGGGTAGAATCAAACTGCGGGAGCCCATTTGCCTGGCCATGGATCTGTTGGGAAGAGAAAAGCCAGACCATAGAGCCAAATGAAAATCAGGAAAACACAACTTCTACCGGGCTGTTTCACAAGTCTCTCCTAATAAATTAGTCCACTACAACTACAAGAACAAATGCAACTGTTGCTGTAATTATTTCTCTGATATCTCACTGTATTATCATTAAAACCTCAAAGTGAACAAATAACTACAGCATATACAAACCAGCGAGTCAGTAAGAGAGAGAGGTTAGGGAGGAACTCCGGCATAGAACATCTGTTATAGCTGCCAAATAATACATTCATGTTGAAATTAGCAAGAGCACTAAACTTCATTTGTCCTTGTATTTTAATGGGAAGTTAGTACATTGGCAGAAGAAACAGCGAGAAGTTTTCCCACCAAGTGTGGAAGTTGACCCTTTTTTGGCACTGCAAAAAAGCCTTCCAGCATTTCGCATGTTGATGATGAATGAAGCTCTGCCAGATACCCTTCCCTTAACCGAGAAAGTACAGAAAATACAATTTTTTCTATTTTACCAGTGGATTAGGAGAAAATTGCTAGAAAATGGTTTTCAATATTTGATGGTGTTTCCTAAGAGAACCCTAACAAAAACAGGAAGAAATCTTTATTTTTGATAGCTTTCTTTCAGCTACATCTAAAACACAATGCATTTTTATTAGATATTCCATTTAGATGAAAATAAAACATCGAGGTACCTGACTTCATCATGCTCAACTGGAAAATTATCTTCATCTCTTATTCTATACCACTAGCTGTGTATTGTTCAGGATAATCTATTTTGATTTTTAATGCTATTTATCCTGATGAGGGTATGTGTAATTATCTTCCCACTTCTTTCATTTGGAAGAAAATAAATAAGGCAAGACAGTTCTCCATCAGTTAAAACTGGAGTATCTGAGATTCGTAGCTCTCACTGGGAGTAGGTTTTGCTAATGAGGCTTTTGAAGCCACAGTGGTAGTGTCTGATTGTAATTGCTGAAAGGTGAGTCTTGGAGAGGTTTATTTGCACTAATCAACACCATGTTGTGCCTCAAAGCTAGAGTTCCCTTAGATGCACTGTCCCTACCGAGTTACTCTGCAATAACTGAACAGGCTTTACTGTTTACTCCTCTTTTGGCAGCATATCTGTTTTTTTAATGGGATCCTTTGAAGCTGCTCTTCCAACCTGGTGTACAGTTAAAACTTCACAATTTCTTTCTAACACTTTCCTCTTGCAGCCCCCAAACCCTTCTCCTCTGGTGCCTGAGCCAAAGGGACCTTCACCAAAAGTGTTAATGAAAAACATCCAAGGGCTCAGGGGTGGGCTGTAAATATCAAATCTATTACATGCAGAGTAACAACCATTTCTTATTTTCCTGATGGTGGCCATCTAGAAACATTACATTCACAGTGCTGGACACAGCTGGACAATACTAGAGAGTGATTCTTGTTCACAGCTGAAACAGCTCCACGCTTCCCTGAATTTCTGTTGCCCTTATTTTACTGTAAAATTGCTCTCCAGTAAAGTAGAAAATAATCTGAGTGTCTCAGGTACAAGAGTGAGCTTACCGTTCATGCTTCACATGGACTGTTGATCCGCTAGCAGCCAGCATGTTACTGAAAAGACTTTCAGAAAAATAATGATGGTGGTGTAGAAAAAACACATCTCACCCCAGACTTACCCCCACCATGTGGTTTTGTGCTTATCAACTCAGAAGAAATTGTTCTAACTCGCTCTAAATGGCTTTCAGACTAAATTGCTGCACAGTTCAGGCTGTCACATTACACAGGCCCTCCTCTTTTACAGTCTTCACCCATAGATGCCAAGCTCACTGAATCACAGTAATGCTTATTAACACGGGGCAGTTGGTGGGGTTCCGGACACAGCATCACAGCGGTGTCCAGCTCTCCAGTCTTCTCTACAGGACATTTACTAATGGATGCCCAGATGGTGCTTGTTTCACTAACGTGAAAGCAGTATTGCTACAGCTGCATTTTAAGGCATTTTGAGATGCATGAAATCCTAGTCTGATTAATCATAATATCACCTTCAATATACAGTACACTACATGAAGAACATAATTAAGTAAAGGGCAGAACCCACAGTGAGATGAGATCTGGATGGTAACTATACTAGTTTTGGAATTTTAGCTGCTGTGGCAGCCTAAGGCAATGACAGACCTTGCCTTAACGAACAGACCTTTCCTGCATAGACCCATACTCCTGGATGTGCACAGTGCCTGTGGAAGGCTGTCAGTGAAGCCAATTAAAGAAAAAAATTGAAGACTCCATGAAGGTGTTTAGAAAGTGAGAAATAAATCCTACCTGTCATTTCTTACTCAATCCAGCCAGCAAATCATGACCCTCTCTCATTTCCACCCTCGCACATTGTAGCAAGGGAAGGATCTAGCTCTGAAGAGCAAGGATTCCATGTCACTTTGGGGACTGTGATTAGCCCAAGCCTTAAGTAAATGAGTTTGAAGCTGACAGTTCACTCAATACTCTAAAGGCACTAAGTGCAGCTGGCACACATTGTCACCACGGGCGCTCTGCATGTGACAGAGGCTTAGCGGGAGTGAGCCAGGAGGCTGAATTATGATTCTTCTTGCAGACAGGATGAACCTTGTGGGCCAAAGCTGAGATCATCGGCTAGACACTGCTGAGGAGCTGAGCAGCAGTGAGGCCATCAGAGCAGAACAGAGATATAAAGCAAGCACTTCAGTAAGCAGAGGCTTTTGCAAGGAATTAACACATTTTAAAGCATGGGACAAAACACACATGGGTTTCACCCACCAGGTCTGGGTTTGTGGCACTTGTGTATATTACCTCTGTAAGGAAAAGGCGCTGCCTGTACAGGTCTGCTGGATGCTGACTGAGCAGGGGACCTGTCCTAGTTCCTCACCTCCTTCTGGCTCATTCTTCCCCTCAGGCCCCAGCAGACAATTTCCCCCACCTGGGGATGCTCCAAATTCTCATCTGAGTACTAATCCAAAATACTAATCTGAAGTTGGATTTAATTCCCTAACATTCATAGCTCTGTCAAGTCATTGCCACATGAATTTTCAGAACAGCAAAGCCTTCCCCTGTGCATTTGTGTGTATAAATGCATTATTTTGGTCGTAGATAAAACATTTTTCATGGGTACAATTTTACACAGATCTGTCAGGAGCTTTTACTGGACTGTAGTAGAAACCAATCTCAATGTAATTTATTAAAATTTTGAGGCTATCTATCTGAAGGTCACATGTAATCAAGATTTGAGGCAAAAAGAGGACACGTGTTTAAAGCAAACAGGAATTTGATTAGCCTTGAAATCCTTCAAACTACTGGGCTCGAAAGGCAAAGGAGGTTCCTGCAGCCAGTCAGGGTAACAAAACTCTTCCGTAATTGACACGCAGAAAGTGCATGTTCATCTGTTTCCAACTCTCATGCCAACGACTGACAGATTTCAGAAACATTAAAAACCAAAACAAAGTCAGTTAAAAGATCTAGAGCCCCACAGGCTGAAGTCAGGTGACTTCAGGAGGTACTTAGTTATCATTAAAAACACCTAGTCCTCATGATTGCCTGCAATCACACAGTCAAGTTTCAGATAGGGGGAAAAAAAAAGCTCCAGCTCTGTTGCATTTTTAAATTTAATCTGCTGGGTTTGGCTGCTAGGTTTTGTGTACATGGAGTTGGTGGAATGAGGGAGGGGTGGACTCAATCAATTTTTTTTCATCACGAATGCTCCGGGAATTATCATCACCAAAGTAAAGTCTAAATGCCGCTTAGCTGAGATTTACAACATGGAAGAATTAGAAGCCTCCTTTTCTCAAAGTTACAGCATGTTCAATCCTTGCCCAGAAGGCACTGCTTTTTTTTTTTTTTTAATGTTTCTCCTCAAAATGCAAGAGTTTTAATTTTCCACAGGATGTAAAATCAAACATCCCTTCATTCCTGACCCACATTTGCCACAGGTCAAGTAATTATGAATGAAAATGCCACTTTGTTTATATGAGTTCTGTTTATGACAGAGATTAACTTATGAAATTTGTACTCCTGGCATCTTATTAATACTGCTCTGCTGTAAAATTCCTCAGGCAACAAGCAAAATAATGACTTAAAACTGCAACAAGATAATTACCTTACAATGCAGGCATTTGGAAGATAGAGTTAGCTCTGGATTTGAAAATACAATTTTTTAGAACCTTATCCTTTACATAAAAGGGTGCAAAATACAAGTACCTTAATTTATTTCCATGACATTTTGGTTTAGATCCAATCAATTCCTAGTACATTAAGGAAAATCCTGTCATTATTCAATAATGGGATTTAGCTATTCAAAGCAATTTTCTTAACATTTAATTTTGAAAAGGTATGTCTTCAAACCTTAGCAATATTAACTTTGTGATGTGGTGAAATGCTTTGATCTATTCAATATCTTTATTGCATCTGGTGTGCCAAGATGCTTGGATGAATGAAAGAAATTAGCAAATTCAGCATTCCCCTTCTAACTTCCAGTTGAAAGCCCAGCATACACATGCACAGGACTGATGTTCTCACTGATGTAAGGCCACGAAGAAAGGTTCTTCTAAAGCATCTCTAAAAAAGATGCCATAAACTACTTACAAATCTTCAGTGGACAATCCTCAAAATTAATTTGATTTAGCTTACTCTGCTTTCAAATGGAAGTAAACAAAGCTTCTTTTTGTGTAGCGATGATCCATGGCAATGTCATAGTTCAAGATCACAAACTTTCCCAAGTGTCCCTTTGTAGGTAACACCTGATGTGGAAATACTACAGCAGATTAATTCAACAAATGCATTTCCTTCATGAGGGAAGCAGGTCAAACTCCGGCAATGGGAAAAGATCTTTACAGTGCATGTCATCCTGGTCAGTCCTGCAAAGCCAATACACACTACGGGGGCCACCTGGCCCTCTCTGCACGTGGCTACACTGGCCCCTTGCTGAAGCTTACAAAAGAAGGCAGCAGCTACTTAAGACCATTAACATGGGAACACTGTTACTCATGAAGATGCACAAGCCCAGGGAATTATTTCACCGAAAACCTCCTTTTTGGTGTTCCAGCTACACAAAGCAAGACAACCTGACCCAATGAGGCAGCCTAGAGAAAGTTTGCCATTAATTTCTTACTCTCAATTCTGACGTTGCAACATTTTGGCCATGTAAAAGCTTACACTTGTCATTTCCCCACTGAGCTCCAAACCAAACTGACTTACCCAGAGTGAGAGCTCACATTGCTGTTTTCAGAAAAACATCACTTTTTTTTTCCCCCCCGCCCTGTAAGCAAAGCAGGACTAACATCAGCATCCAGTCAGGACAGTCTTTCGCAGATAAAAAGCACTAATCAAACAGGCACCTAATGAAACCCATACAGGTAATTCTTCTTGGACACCAACATGCGGGTGATGGCAGTCCAGCAACTGAGAACACAAAACCAAAAGTCAATTGCCTCCCTAGAGTGTTTTCTGCCCTTTTTTGCAAAGGCATGCAAGCTTGGAAAGTAAAGGCTAATCAGAAAAAAACCCCTCATCTATGATTACCAATAGAATCTAAGCACTATATTAAGATAGCATGACTATAGTAGATTCCTGTAATAAATCTGAAAACATTGAATTTTACCCAATTTTGCCTTTGTTTTCCTGGTTTGTTTTGTTTTTAACAGGTACCCATAGCAATTTTTGAGAATAAACGTAACAGTTCCCCGACGATCAAAATAATTTTGTATCTATCACTGTAAAGCGTGTGTAAAAGAGAGGTGAAAACTCTGTCCTTGAGCAAGAAGATTGCAGCTTTCCCTTTTTGCCTCCTCCCTCCCTGAAAAGGAGATGTCAGATGTGCAATAGCCATTACAGAGCACATCCAGCCAGGATTTACAGAGGTTTATTTCCCAGGTACTCCAGAGGTTGTTCCTAATGTAAATTACAGTTTACAGAAAAGCTAGCAAACATTGTATTTCCAGGCAAAAAAAAGACCATAACGCCTTTAACCTTTACCTAAGGTCAGACATGTTAAAAAATTGACAACCTAAGGATACATTAAAGCAAATGGTCTGTAATTTATCATAACGGCCTTCCTACAAAAATAGCCTTTCAGGTTGATTTTCAACATTTGTGTAGGGATGGTGATGAAATGCTAATAGATGTACTTGCGCCCAAATGGGTAGCATCTTGTGTGGCACTACCATCTGCTTCTTGGTAACTCTAATCACGGACTTTAAAAACAAACCTGCTCCTTCCTATTTAGTGAATGGAGTTTTTACCTGTGCAGAATCTCTTTGATAACACTAATGGCAGCAGAAGCAGCTACAGTAGGTATAAGAATTCCAAACAGTTGCAGAAGGCATCTCTTTAAAGAACAAAAAAGCTGTCACTGAATTGGGCCTTCCAAGTGAATAGGACTGACAACAGGGTAGACAAAGCATCTGCAGAAAGTTCTGTACAGGGTAGGTAGTTACCTGTGCATTGTGTGAATTCTTCAAGAGGAGACTTACACAAACCAACATTTGCCACCTAGGCAGAAAGAGGAGTTGAGGCTTTTTAGTAATCTTTACCTAATTAGCATGCTTTTACCATGTTACACTCAGGTAAGAAATCCCTTTGTTGTCGTCCATTGCTCTGAAAACGTGAGCATCAAGGTGGTCCCCTCAGATAGTCAAAAAGGAAAAAAAAATGGGCAACAAATCTCCCACGGCTAGTATGTGCTTTATTTACAACAAACCAACCACAAACAACCCCAAAACACAAACCCGTCTTTTTCTTGTTGTTAGACAAGCTCTGGAAAGGATTTTCAGTGCAATCCCTTTTCTGTTAGCCTAGTGGAGAGCTGACTGTCAAGGCAGAGGTGTGCGAGCTGTGGACAGCAGCCAGCCCAGGCAGGCTGCAAAGACAGTGCGACCTCTCCCTCTGTTGTGCACAGGTTCTGCTGTCCTCCGCTTGCTAGATGATTAACTGCACATTAATGATCCACTCTCCCGTAATCTCTGTCAGCTTAAGTTTCTGCGCTGGATGTACCAACCAGCCAGCAAGCACAGCACGGCGTACGCACAGCCGCAAACGCTGTAGCCACGTACCACCGTATCACCGAGAGGACTTGGGACAGCGCGGCGCTCCCGTTAACCGCGCACCGAGTGCCGCTTACCAGAACCGTGTAACGTAACCCCGGCTGACAGCTCAGTTAAGCAGAAATTGATGGCATTGCTGTAATGGAGTTATCAGTGACAGATACCTCCTATGCAGCTTCCAGGTCATACTCACTTAAGCAATGATAAACGAGCATGAAACACTGTGAGCACAAAACAAGATCATAAATACTCAATTCTTAGTTAAAAAAACCCCAAACAACAACAAAAAAACCCCACAACAACTTCAGGCAGCTGTACCATCCTGCAGTTTCCATGATTTTATGGATGTTCTCACTCTTGTCAAAAGCGTACTGCAAAAGAGTGAGACTTCTTGCAGATTTAAAAAAAAAAAAAAAAAAGGAAAAGAAAAAGAAAACCCTCCAGTCATCCATCCAGAGCAAGTATCGCATCTCCCTGCACTGGCTAATGCACAAATATATCAGCGAAGCTTACAGAGTTTATAACAGCTTTTGGTATCCCAAGGTCTGACATCCATCTGTCTGTCCTTCTGTCATAGAAAGCTGCTTAGGCTGAGAGGGTCAGACTGTTTGGAACATAAACGTCCAAAGACGTGACATTGAGTTGTCTGGGACTCCGCTGTCCAAGTACTGACATAGGTGGGAAGTCAATGGTTTGCAGTGGAGAACAATGGTAAAAGTCCATGGGGAAGCAGCCCTTGCAATTGTGCTTCATCCCCAACGAGTTATCTCCATAGGCTCCAGTTGCTTTTAAGAGTTTAATAAAGTGTATTCCTGAGGGCATTTGCTGATTACCAGTAGATCAGCAGAGCGGGGCAGCTGCTTTCCCACCGCAGCAGCGGAGCATGAGAACCTCCTCCTGCTTCCCCACCACCTGGGATTTACAGGGTATGAAGGACATCAACCCTTCCCTACCCAGTCACCACGCTACCAGAAGTCTGTCGTCTCCAGGTTTTCCAGCACTCAGCCAAAAACCTCTCAGAGAGAACAGCAGCATTTTGGCCATTTACATGCAAGCTAAATCTAAAACCATGCTTGAGGATGAACCAGAACCCAGCGTGCAGCAGCCAGGAGCCTGACAGCTGGATCACGCTACACTGGACAACCCTGCTCAGCCACCACCAAGCTGCTTGCTCCTGCTGGTCACCATCCTCAGTACCATCGCTGCTGCAATACAGGCTAAATCCCTTAATATTAACACTGCAAACTTTAATAAGCCTGGCTACATCTAAAACCTTACGAGAAATCGGAAATTATATTTTATCCTAGTTTACTGTAATGCCAAAAAAAAAAAAATAAAGGGTACATTACTGGTTTAAGATTTTTGAGAAACAGATTAAATCTTTTCATTTAGGAGGATGATGTCAGTCCCACTTTAAAAACCATGCAAACATTTATGTTTGTTCATTATTTATAGCTTTTTAGGGTTTTATTTGCTTTTATTTAGTTGTATTTCTTCTATGAAGTTCAAGGAATAATCAAACACTTAACAAAAGCAAATCAAGAATTAGCATTGAAATGTCTGTGTGTGGCCATATGCACACGTGGAATCTCACACTCCCGCCAACACCCTTCCAGTTTTACGTACTTCCTTTCTACATTGCTATGCAGACAGGAGCAACCATTACAATACTGCACAGTAATAATAAATCAGCTATATTCAATGTGTCAAAACACTTGACTTATTAAATTCACTGCTAGAACTATCTGTATAGTGCCATGCACGTGCAAACGCGCTGGAATTTCTCTGTCCTGGGAAGTATATTATGAGACGAAGAACACAATATGGCTTCAGTCAGAATTTTTTAATTGTATTCCTACAAAATCATGTAAACATTAGCATACAGATCCAGAAAAATCAATATAATATGTTGCATAAACTGTAAGTTTAGAAGAATGTCAGGAACACTTCAACAGTTTATAAATTAATATATACAGTAATGGGTACTCATCATTAGATAAGAACACCTCAAAACTGAGGAATTTAGGTGCGAGAGCTGTAAAACAACAGAAGTCCTCCAACACCAACCTTGAGTATGAGGCAACATTGCAATCTACATGAGTGCCTATTGTTGTTTCATATTCAGCATTCAATTTAGCTGCTAAAAAGTATAAAACAAAAAATGTTTTGGTAGGAAGTTTATTTGAAATCATATAGCAAACATCTGTAAAGTAATAAAAAAATAAAAAAACCCTGGAATACTCCATAAACAGGTTTCTAGGAGAGTGAAACTGAAGCTTACTAGGCTGCACAAAGAGATCATCGGCATTTCCATTCCACGGTACTTCAAACAGAGCAGCATCAAGAGGCACCTCTAGCTAAAGAAAACATTTCAGGTCATTTTTAAATGGAGAGCAGAGGGAACAAGAAAGATGGATGCAGAGCACATATTGGGCCGATACAAAAATTCCTGCTTCCACATGCAGCATTCTGGGCAGTTTAGCTCTCTATTGAATTAGAAAGTCACAGGAATATAACACCATTGTTAATTTATTAACCCTGGGCTATTTTTCTTTCAAAAAAAAAAAAGAAACAACAAGCCCCAAAACAACCAAGAAAAATACAATCTTCAGCCTATCTGTGATCACAGTCGTATTCAAAGTGTTTTTACAATATTGCCCTTTACAAGATCAGGGACACACAGCAGAACGCAGGATGTATCACTCTTAATCAGATGACACAGAGAGAAAATGAGGTTTTATTTTCCTTTTCTCCTCTCCATACAGCTGTTTTTCTGGGGGGTGAGGGACATGGTAAACATCCTAAGGAACGTTCCAGTTTCATATTTGTAATGCAGGACTAGATCTTTCAGTGCTAGAAGACAGAGATATACGCATCTCTTCACAGGCTATTGAATATTTTACTGCTTTCCTCAATATCTTTTCCTAAGGATAAGTCGTTACTCTATATGACAAACAAGCTGATTGGGACCAAAATTATTTGGAAAGATTGTACAAGGATGTCAGCTGAATTAGCATATATCTACAAAAAGATTAATAAGGAGGTGATAATATTTGTCACCTTTCTCTGCACTTGCATCTACTCTAGTATCACTGTTCTTAGGCTCCTCATACACATTTACCCTCTCCTGGGAAAATATCTACACCACCATCTTAAATTAGGACTTAATACTTTACTTGAGCTCGGACTACCTTGTACTACTTGATTCTACAAATAATCCGCAGCTGGACATTCACAGTCAGTAACATCAATATGTAGACTATTAATTTCCACAGGTATTCATATACAAAGTCTTCACTCCATACAGGCCTGAATCCAATGATACTGTGGTCCATTTTCACTTTGTTTTGTTTTTCTTGGCCCAGAGCTTAAAATTAACTTATTTTTTTGACATAACTTCTACCATAGTTTGCCACACTAAGGAAGTCCATGCCCTTTCTGGTGTAAAAAACAGACTGTCTAGGTTTTACATATTACTTACTCTTCATCAGCAGCATCAAAAGCAATAGAATTCTAGTTTCATTCTGGCTTCTAGTGCTTTATTTATTAAAGGGCAAGATAAGAAAGAGCGGAAATAGAAGAGAAATCATTTTTCTCAGTTTTCATTGCTTGCTTGTTGTACCTTAGAAATCATAAGGGTTGTACTTATTTCAGTGTTTCCCTTTCTGTGAAGATCTTCTTAGATACCTAAATACCTTTCAAACAAAACAAAGAAAACCCTCACATGTGCTGAATAGTAGAGAAGAAAGCAGAGAGAAGAGGGTTTCTAAAGTTATCTATTGTTAATCAGAGCTAGAAGGGATACATGTCCTGGGGAGCAGAACAGCAGGACTGCTCCATGAGTGAAGAAAACCTGAGAGCTCAGGGCAACCCTAGCACAGACAAGGCAGTTACAGTCACACAGCACATGAGCACGGTGGACAGAGCAGGTCCCGTAAGAGCAATGGGCTCTGTCAGCTGTCTATTGACCATCAGTTGAATACAATGCCTCACATCAGGCACTAGGACAATCCAGAAAAAACAGCAAAGAGGACAGGGTAAGCAAGGAGCAATGCTGAACACAGGATACATACAATGCAGCTCAGAGCAGGACTGGGTACATGAGTCTGAGCTGAGCCATGATCAGAGGGTGTGGGTGGGTGTCCCAGGTGAGGGATGCCAGAGTCATTAAAATCTCTGGTTGCATTCGGGGTTCTGGCAGCATGCCTCCAGCTCTCAGTACTACTTAAATTTTTATTTCTTTTTAAAATAAACATTTGTCAAGGAAAAATTCCCATTACGGATTAGAATGACTGTTGAAAGTCCACCAAGGTATGTGATAACAGCAGTTGTCAAGGGAAGAGTGTATTAGTGCAAGAGTAACTGCTCCAGCTGTGAGAAAGACCAAGATTTCATAAACTGAATGTAGTTTTTATTTCATTAGTTTATCTAGCCTTTCTTTGGACCTCCTGTAAACTTCAATATCCATAACATGCTATGGTAACAAATTTCAAAGCTTATCTACACGTTCCCAGGGGATTCAGCTATATTTGTTAAACCTAGCTCCTACTCCATAGAAAGGATCAATAACTATTGGGACTCTGGATCAACCTAAAGGGTTGAGCAAGACATTCAAGATATATATGAATCTTGAGGTTTTACTTCAGGCCATCTCTAGTCTGGCACCACAGAATGAATGTTCAGCAGAAACTGGAGCACATAGATGGGCTCCTGCAGTACACTTACTTTCAGCTTACTTTCACCTGTCAGAAATGCAGTTTTCATGTGCTGTGTTTGAAAACAAAGCTTTGAAGTGACACTCCTGTTTCAATCAAAAACTCTAATGTAGCCACCCCCACTGCATTCCAATTTGTCTGCTGTAAGGAAGTCATGATATTACAGGCTTCCAAAATATCCCTCTATCCCACTCCCTTCCCCCCGATTTTTTTCCTACACTGAAGACTCCTGGCTTGCTTATTATAAAGCACATATTCCATACTTGTTCAATCCTTCTTGCCCTTGCCTGAACCTTCTTAGTTATACTGTAACCCCGGGAAATAAAACTGCAAATAATATTCAAGATGTAATAGGCAAATCAGAAATTTCTGGTCAGGAAGAGGGAAAGTATATACTTATACTTTCAATACTCTCCTAATATTCAGTACATCAGGGGTTTCTTGAACCAAAACCACAAAGTATTATATTTCTTTTTTATTTACTTTATAGCGGAAAGAATCAGAGAATGATAGAATTTTCAGGGTTGGAAGGAACCTTAAAGATCATCTAGTTCCAACCCCCCTGCCATGAGCAGGGACACCTCCCACTAGATCAGGGTGCTCAGAGCCCCATCCAGACTGCCTTTAAAAACTTCCAGCGGTGGGGCTTCTACCACCTCTCTGGGCAACCTGTTCCAGTGTCTCACCACCCTCACAGTGAAGAACTTCTTGCTAACATCTAATCTGAATCTACCCACCTCTAGTTTTGATCCATTCCTCTTAGTCCTACCACTATTGACATCCTAAAAAATCCCTCACCAGTTTTCTTGTAGGCCCCCTTAAGATACTGGAAGGCCACAATAAGGTCTCCTCGGAGCTTTCTCTTCTCCAAATTGAGTAACCCCAACTCTCTCAGTCTGTCTTCATAGGAGAGGTGCTCCAGCTGTCTGATCTTCTTTGTGGCCCTTCTTTGGACATATTCCAGCACGTCCATATCTTCCTTGTAATAGGGGCTCCAGAACTAGACACAGTACTTCAGGTAGGGTCTCACTAGAGTTGAGTAGAGGGGGAGAATCGCCTCCCTCGACCTGCTGGCCATGCTTCTCTTGATGCAGCCCAGGATACAATTGGCTTTCTGAAGCAAATAAAGCAAAGACTTTCAGTACTAAATTACTATAAGAACTCATCATATAATTTTTAAGATATCTGTTGTCCTAGAATAGTTACTTCTCTGTAGTAAATTCTGGAATATTTCAAATTCATTACCAAAACACACATAGTTATTGCTGACCATGCTTTCTAACATTATTTCTAAAATTCCTTTTATATCATTGCTGAAAAGTCTATCTATTTTTTTACAGAAGTTCAGTTTATATATTCTTCAGTTAAGAACTTTATTCTGAAAAATTATTGACAACCTCCTCTAGTTGTGGAGAATTTCTGTGGATTTCTTCTTTATCTTTTTCATTTTCCAGTTCTATTTACAGAAAACTGCATATGTGTTGATGTAATGCCCAAGGGAACAAATGAACAATTTGCAGCAATATTATATTTAAACTGAAAAATAAGTTAAATTAAATTTGCATGAGAAATTCTGTTTGACCTGCATGTCAATGCTGTTTTATTTTTGTCATCAGTGAACAGAAAGAATTCATTGCAGAAACAGCTAATCAAACCAACAAAACAAATCACTGACTACGTCAGAAAGCTTACTGTTTAAAATAGGATAGTTAAATAACAGTTTCTGATCTGTGGAGATTAAAATTTCTTTTGTTTGTTTGTTCATTGTTAAAGCACAGTCTATAATCATTGCAACAGTACAGAAATACAATTTCTTTGGCATCTAGTCATTAGCACTGGTAAGAACTAATTGGATATTAAGCCAATGTTCACGACAGTGGAACTGCTGCAGATTTACAGAACATACAGGCACAATCATTTAGGAATGCAATGTGCTTGACTGTCTTAAAGTAATAATTTATTTCTCCTATTCCAATTTTTGCCTAACAACAGTGTTGTAAATTAGAATAAAACCAAAATAAAAAAAAATAAATCCAGTAAGTATTTCATTATCTTGATTTTATCTGTACTGAAGCAGAGTTGAAACAATATCCACTGACCAAACCCTGTTTAATGAAATGTGATTTTTGGTAATAACCAGAAAGGAACTTGCAGAACTCTTAGAGGGAAACAATCAAAAATTAAGAAAAATCATAGAATTCTACTTTTCAAATATAATTTATAATTCCACACATAATGTTAAGGTCTGTACAAGGAGTTTTGATCTGCTTCTCTAAATCTTCTTGCTCTCTTTGACTGTAGATTTTTCTTGTTTCTCAATTTCTTTCAGTAAGTAGCTATATATACAAAGGGCAACACATTTGTTAACTACTCCTCTTTAGAGAACTCAAGCCTCTAACAGCTTAAATAGGGTTCTACATATCAAATTGCTAACTCTTCTGATGTTATTTCTTGGGCTCTGATAGTATTTTTTTCCTTGTAATCAATAATATTTTCTTGTCTCAACTGTAATATTGCCATGAGGTACTGCAGTTTTAGTTAATCCACTTTTCCAGTGGAAAAAATATTTTATCAAACAGGAAGACAAAAAAATGTTGGATTTTTCTCTCATTATCATCCTAGTTTCAGCAGCTGAAAAAAGTAAGGTAGAGAGTGATTAGTGATTGTGACTTAAAATAACAATAAAATATGACAGAACTAAGAACATAATTTATTATGCAGCCTTGCATATTAACCACAATGAAAAAAAAAAGTTCTAATTTCAGGATTGAACTTCTTTCATTTAGCATTTTTATATTAAACAAACAAACAAAAAAACCAACCAAAAAACCTCAGAAGAACCAAGAGCAAAACAGGTTTACATATTGGGAAAGAAAAATTGGGTAGAAAACTCTGATTCATAGAGTTTTCAAATCTTTCTGTAAGGTACTAGGAGTTCTTTTATACTTTTTCTTTTTATATTCTTCTTATACCTTAAATATTTGTCACAGCAGATGAAGTAGCCTTTATTTATAAGCAACTAGAGATTTGCAGTACAATTTTTTTGTATAAAGCTCAATACATTATTTTCTATCTTCAACAGAAAGATCTATAATGAGCTTTCTTCTGAAAGCTTTCTATAGAGATCTAAGATTCTAATGAAACAAAATATGCCAGGACTTTTGATTACACTGTGTAGAATACTTCAGAGCACAGGATTTTGTAAATATTTTAGGAAAGATGTTGAAAAGCCAACTCATTTTACACGTATTAAACACTATAAAAGCCAATTTTTACAATGTTAAAATGTTACAATGGCCTATTTCAAATTGAATAAAACTATTCAAATAAACCTTTCATCCATGAGATTGTATATGGCAAGAATTCATTTAATATAATGTACATTAAGCCCTCATTCAAAAGTCTCTCTCCTGTCTAGATCATTTATTTTAAAGGTAGAAGTCTGAACATTTCCTTCTCCAGGGATTTTTTTGCCCTTTTATTCTTCTTGGATTACAATGTTAAGTAACAATTTATTGCCATTCTACACAGACGGAGGTTATTTTTGAGAGATACAGTATTGTTTTAAGTAAACTTTTTCTATACAGTTTTAACATGTTCTGCTGGGAAATGCTGGCCTTGTAGGTAACAGCTATAATTTCATTTTCGAAAATGCTTGTATTATAATTAGGGATAAATAAATAAAGGTAGACTATTCCAATGAACCAGCAATTTGCCTGCTGTAGTTACAGCTGGCTGGGATTTGTGTTTGACTAATATATTCCCACAGGCGGTTTGTCACTGCTTGAGCAAAGACTGGCTTGGAGTAATAAACATGTAGTTAGAATGTTGGTAGGAATTAGGCAAATTCTAATTCAAAGCCTGGGGGAAAAATTCATAAATACAAAGCTTGAGGTAAAGCAATTCATTGGAACTGGAGAAAAGAGCAAAAGAAGTTTTGGAAAGAGAAGATCTATGATTTTGCACAGGTATTATTTTTTAATATTTTTATTATTTTATCAAAATAAATAATCAAAAAAATGAACAGAAATGTAGACAATCCAACTGTCTAACTTTCCTGACTCATTTTTTTATTTCCCTTTCTTTTTCCTTTGTGTCTTGACGCAGAAATTAAATTTGTATGTTCTTCCCATATACATTTTATATCAACTCCTTCACCTTTCATATTCATTCATAGACAATTATATCTACAATGGAACCTGATTAACTTCAAGTTAAAAAGATATCTACCTTTTGCATCTCTTAACAGGTCTACAATAATCTGGTATAGTTGTTACCTGTAGAGTCAAATAGTTATTTTCAAGGAGATGGTGCTAGATTCTCTCTCTTAGGGTCCCTGAGAGGGAGTCTGAAATAAAGAGGAACATTTCATATCTTATAATAGAATTAATTTTAATTTTGTCTATTGCTTTTACAAGTAGAGATTCCTACATAGGAGATGTTGTGATCCGCCCCCTAGACGTCCCGGGTCCGCCCACCAAGGGATGCGGTCCACCCACCGGGGTCCCTGACCACTCCCCCAAATGG
>JAVSBS010019832.1:26343-54424 GCA_033124195.1 Coracias cyanogaster
CTGTCTGCTAGACCTAAGAGGACCTCAACAGAACTCTTGAAAGCCCATCATGTGTCTGCCACACTTCAATAAAGTGCATGTACATGCTAAGGCATCACAGATTCTAGCTGATGGAGAGTATCACAGAATGGCTGAGGTTGGATAAGATTTCTGGAGGTCATCTTGTCCAACCCTTCTACTCAAGCAGGGCCATCTAGAACAGGTTGTCCAGTGTGTTAACCTGTTTGGGGTGTTCTGTCTCTTATTTTCGTAGAAAGTTTTGTAATTCTTGAATTTAGCTCTTCGATTTTCTTAGAATTTCTTAGAATTACCTGGCATCTGCTTGATAATGTGTACCGGTTGCTGTTGGAAAAGATAGTAGGAGGGGTGCAAAGAATGCATGCTAGTGGTGACACATGCTCTGACTGCTGAGAGTCTTGTGGGGGGATTTTGCCTAATAGCTTTTAATAGCAGCCTTTATCTCTGAGGAGATTTGATTTCATTTTCTTAACTAGGAGGTGCAGGTTTAATAACATACTGGGTACTCCTGAAAGAACTGCACCTTGTCCTAGTTTCAGAATTATTATGACAGCGACCTGACAAGAACTGCCTTAGGTTCTTCGTTTCCCAACAGCAAGTGCCTTAGGCTTCTTGCTCATACTTCTCCTTCCCTGCTTGCCTTTTTCCCAGCATTAGAGGCAGTAGCTTCACCATGCTGATAAAGACAGTGCAGGTGAAAGATGGAGGTTGTTAAAAAGGGAGAGAATTGTACGTTGCTGTCGCTGAAGAGCAGCAGGCTCTGGAGAAGGAAGAAATCATAGAATGTTTTGGGTTGAAAAGGACCTTTTAAAGTCATCTAGTCCAACTCCCCTGCAAATGTTAGGCTATGCTGAGCAATTTTCTTAGCCAGGTGTTGGAAGGGCGCTGCCACAGAGGTGCTAGGGGGCCTTCCTCAGACATCAGCTGCACAGGGCTCTCATTGCATATTTAGAAGAGTTTGCGGTACTTCTTTCTAATGCATGTGAATGCTGTTATCCCCCTTAGGTGCAAAGCGTGTTCTAGAGCTGGACCAATACAGGGGAGACGAAGGACGAGTACTTTTCCATGAGACCTTTGGCCACAACGCTGACTATTCACTGGGTGAAGCGCTCTGGGCCTGCTCTAATCTCTTCAGTGATGTACGAGTCAGACTGAGCCACAAAAGGATCATGCTCTTCACTAACGAGGATGACCCTCATGCCAATGATAGTGCTAAAGCCAAGCTGGCCAGGACCAGAGCTGGTGATCTGAGAGACACAGGTCATTATTTCCCCTTTAATTTCAGGCAGAATAAAAGTGATGTATCCTTGCCTCAGATGTTAACTGCATTGCAAGTTTGTGATGAAAAAAGAATGTAAAATCATCAGAACTGGGGAATCTTTCTGAAGTTTTCTCAATTAGAAATTTGGTACCTAATCTAAATTAGAAAATCTGTTATCCAATCTGCTATCCAACACTAACACTTATTTTCTAGAATCTCTTTTTCTGCTCTTGATAGCGTAAATCAGGACTTGAGAGGGCCAAGGAAAACAAACTTTATTTTGTTGTTCCACCATTTTCCAGGAAGGGAATAATAACATTAAATTAACACACAAGGAAAAATACTTTAATGGCTCCATTTTGAATTAGATGAAGAACAGCAACCCGAGCTCAGAGACCAGAGTACAAATAGTTTATCAGTTCAACTTTGTAGCTGAGATAACCAGTGGTTTTGGAATTCAGCAGATGTGCTGGATCTAGACGCTGTGAGGCTTCCTTAATCCAGTTTATTAGCCCTTATAACTGGAAAGGGGGAATTTCTGAACTCATTACTTCCCTCTATGCCTGAGGTAAGATTGTTTTACAGGAGCTTGTCAGAGCCGTTTCATACACAATGTTGTCCAGATTCTTAGTTAGGGAGAAAACATTTTCTATGCTATGTTGTTTTGACTGAAGTTGAAGAATGTCTTTTGCCTCTTTCTCTAGAAACTTTCACATCTGGTGCAGATGGCAATTTTGAGTTTATTCTTGCTTCAATTCTTTGCTTAAAAAAATCTCGACAGTACTGAGAAACATGCTAATCTAAGAAAAAAATAAGTTTCTGTGATCCTCGTTCTATCTCTTACTTTGTTTATAGGTATCATCCTGGACTTGATGCACTTGAAGAAGCCTGGAGGGTTCGATATCTCTTTGTTCTACAGGGATATCGTGAATGTAGCAGAGGATGAGGACCTTGGGATCCAACCCGAGGCATCAGCAAAACTGGAACAGCTCATGAAGAAAGTACGAGCAAAAGAGACAAGCAAACGGGCTTTAGTCAGGTTTGTGCCTGGTTGTGTTACTTCATTCAATGGAGGTATCTGGTGTTATTTTTAGTCTGCAGCTTACCTTCCTCTTCTGGAATGATTGGTTTATAAAGCCATGAGGGTTTACATTCCTCAATCTTAATTCCTTAGCCCAAGATTTCTTCTGTAGCTTCCAAGGATATTTGTCCTTGGTGGATGAGTGGAGAATGAAGTTAGGCTTCCTTTTTACATCTCCTGTATTGGGCTTGGTCAGAAATTATAATTTTTCAAAAAAAGGCATCATTGCCAACTAAAATACCAAAAAATCTGTAACATGTAGTATGGTTAGTTTATAGTGAAATCTGATTGAAAACGAGGTTTTTCTTATTAGCGTTAACTTAGAAAAATTTCATCTCAATATAGCTGGTGGGTATCTTGGCGTATTACTAAATAGTTATATGTGGCCAGTCTGCCTAGGTGCTTGGTGTGGATTCACACAGCCTTAATATTTCTGATCTCCTACTGAAAGAGTAAAGATACTTACAGAGAGATTAAAGGGATCTTGACAAAGCAGATAAAAAGTATTTTTGGAACTACTTACTCTGTAACAGTTGGCTTTTTAAAATGAGTGAGTTCATAGCAGAATGATGTGGAAGCACACTATGGGAATGAATTTCACGGTCTAGAGTTTAATATATACTTGAATTTTTAAAATATATACATGTTAAAAAATTTGTCCCAACCTGAGGTGTTGTTACTGGCATTCTTGCTCCTGCTCACAGCTTTATTTTTGTCTTCTGGGAATGTTCCTCAAGTTTTCTAATAATTGAGGAGGAAGAATCCCATACCAGTGATACCTTTTAGAGAAGAAGAAGTAACATTGACAGTAATTCACTGTTCTGCTCTCAGAACTTGAAGATTACCTCCAATTTTATGTCTTCTGAACTTTTCTCTAACTTCCAATTTTTTTTTTCCTAAATTATGGTGGTGTTTGTCTTGTTGGGGTTTGTTGTGCTGGTTCAACCATCATCATTTTATGCTGCCATCAGTTGCCTGATCACACAGGCCAACACTGAACTCGGCAACATCCCCTCACAAGTCTTCTTTCAGACAGTCCTGCCACAGGTTCCTGTGGGCCCAGCTCCTCCGCTGCCCACTGTGGTGCCAGCACGGCCTGCTGGACACAACAGACAGAGATGGCTCCCTCAGTGGCCCTTCACATGGGAGGACACCACTGACAGAGCTCATCAAGATGCAACCAGCCCCAACAGAAGCCACACCCAACAGGAAGCTCTTCCCACTAATCAGCTCCTGGCTGATATAACCCTGGCCTCACCTACCACCCCAACCACGACCACCTGGGTGATGGCAGAGCCACAAAGACACAGGTGGGCCAGGTTCTGCCTTTGGAACACAAAGCCAATAGAAAAAACAAAACATTCTTCTGGTTGTGACTCATTCACAGGTCAACTCCAACTTAAGACCCACAACTCAGGCCCCAGCACTTCAGGTGAACAATGCAAAGCGATTTGAACAATGGGTAGATAGGTATTACTTCCACTTTTAAAACAAAGTGAAGAATCCTGGGCGCTGCAGGTTAGAGCTTTGAAGTGTTCTGCCAGTCACTAGTGACAACCACCCTTACTTTCCAAATAAGCCATGTGCTTAAAAATCAATGGGGTTTTTTTGGTCTGTGTCCACCGCAAGGCAGCACACAGCCATTCATTATCTGATGTGTGTGACAGCATGAGAAGACGGAGCACTGTCTTACATCCTGGTTTAAGCTGCTTGCATCAAGTCACAAATAGTGACTAGCAAATCACAACTCAGAATATCACAACCTCCACTGTCTGCCACCCTTCAGAAGGAATGGAGCCAACTCTTTCATGAGGGTAAGCTGCATAAAGCAGGAGCTGACCCAACTTTTTGCTCCCAAGAGATCTATGGTTCTGCAGTCTCTTACGGTGCAATTTAAGGTTTCCACCTTACTTAGAATTACGCGGCATGGAATATGATGGCTCATTCTGACCTATAAAAGCGAGTGGTCATGCCAGGGACACCATTCAAGTTATTTAACTTCTACCTCTCTGGCAAACGCACTGAACCAAGCTGCATCCCAAGTTCTATCACTGGCTGAAATTACAAAACAGACAGACTTTGTTTTTAAATATGGAAAAGAAAGAAGACTGCTTCCTGTCTTGGTAACAGATTTTTGAAGATTCATCTTGAGAAATCATGTGGGCTATTGATCAATGGTCCAGTTGAGCCAAGCTCAGCTACACTTTCTCCCTTCTCACCTCCTGACTTTTCTTCAACTCTCAGGTGCTCAGACACCTCACTGAGCCAATTCCATTCACCAACCAGGCACAAAAGTTATATGACAGAACAATAAAAGCTAGTTCTTTTCTGCAAGATTAGCAGCTGAATTGGCTGAGTGGAAGGTTTAGTAAGAGCCAGAGCTGATGCAAGGGAGGGCACAGACCACACCGCCAAGAACAGGGAAGGGGAGAAGGAAAACCAGGACCCTTCCAGGTACCACCAAGCTGTTACAAGAGCACAGCTTTTTCACCAACCAGTACTGAGAGGCTGAAGTGTTGCAGGCACATGCAATCCATCACACGCCCATTCAGGTAATGTTGCGACAGTGCAAATAATAGACCCCAGCAACTATTTAATCTATTTGGACTTTATGACCCTGGAGGTCCTTTCCAACCATAACGATTCTGTGATTGTCTTATTTCAGAGCCTATGGATGCTGTTCTGATATTAATTCTTTCCTTTTCTGTCCAGTAAATAGAGTTAATTAAAATGTGATTAATATTGTCTTCATAAAGATTAATTTTAGATAAAAGAGCATATATAGTGCATTACCTTCTGTTAGTGAAAACTATATAGAAACCTGACTGTAGCTCAGCTCAAGATGCTTTTATATTTTTAAACAGAGACCTAATAAAAAACTGCATTCTTTAATAAAAAAATCCTTTTGTAAACCCATAACTAAAATTATAAATTACATGATCCACAAGTGAAATTAATCTTAATCTGGGACTGATATTTTAATTAAACTACTGAACCAAGTGTGGATTTGATAAAGCTTCAGTAGTTCAGCTTTTAAAAGGTCTAATTAACTAGCTTTCACAGGGGAATAGTACCTAATTAATCCTATTATTCATTCCAAACAAACAATGCAGTTTCACTTTACAGAAGATATTAAAAATATCCTACCGTTTATTTTGAATGTCTATAAATCTTATGCAACAATGGTCAAAATCTCTGTCACAAATCAGGCTTCACAGTCTTCTGGACATTAATGAAATACGATGCCATGTGAAATATCCACGCTGCCGACGCAGAAAGGAGCATCACAGGAAGAGCAATAGAGCCTGTGGCACAGGGGACTGGAGGGATTTGGGCTCTCTTGCCCCTTGCACCCATCCAATATCATCCCATTAAACTCTTAGGTGACTCCTCTCACGTCCTTGCCTAATGTGTAAGTTCAAAACTAGTACTGTCAGGGTAGCACTTCAATATCACACGTGTTTACAGAAGGCAAAATGTGCGCTTTTCTCTCCTTCCGCTAATCCCACAAAGGTCTTGTTAAAGCTGATAGCAGTCCCCCTGTTGAACATTATTTTCTCAGATAAATAAGAACACCATTTCAGCTGAAGAATACTTTCTCACAATGCTTAGAAGCCAAACTTGTGTATTTATGAGATGCCTCATCAGAGCATCTCGTTTGTTTTTTCAACAAAACAACACTTTTTCCAAACTTTAGACAGTTGCACAGAGGCCCTGCAGCTAGTAATTATTAAATTATCCCTTGGCTGGAAAAGCAAGACAAGATCTTCCAACTTCTCCCAATTATATAGGCATACTGGAAGTATATTCCCATACTGGAAGTCTTAAGTTTACACAAAAATTTTGAGGAAGTATCTCTAATTTAGTTGGAATATGGCTTATGTACCAGGTCTTTAATGTATAAAGCCAGATTATTTTTTTCTTCCCTTAAGATGACTTCAGTTTTTGCATTCACCTGTGACCTTGAGTGAAATCATATTTCATACACAATCATGTTCCTTTAATTCACTACTAAAAAGAATGATAAAATATGATAATACATTATGGCACTTATCCAGTTATATCCAATTACATCAAATACTTTTGTGGTCCTGGTCTCTGTAACAGATGCAGATACTACTCCTGAAAGAACAAGAGTGTACGTTTAGGAATGGTAAATGAAAAAGTCATATTTTAAACTATAAAAACTATTTTGTCATTGCATACACTGTCAAGCCTGTGCAGTCAACAAAAGCTGTTTATGTGGGTTCAGTGAAACCATGATACTGATAATCTCAGAGGTTTTAAAAACATATTCTGAAATGAAGAACTTATGAGTTCCTATGAAGTGTAAAAGATTATTCTCCAGTGTAAGAAATTTGCTTCTAATGAAATGAAACCATTGAGAGAATCTGCAGTTCAGAATAACTCTATACAGCATTTTAGAACCAAAGGGAAAAACAACTTTAGCACTTAAGAGTGTGCAGGAAGTATCTGTGAACTAGAAAATACTTAATCAAATGCAACTCTTCTGACAAAACACACATGACAAACTACTGTACTCTTTTTGTAGCTCAGTTCACAACAAAGAGAATGAAGCCATCTTGTTTCTACTCAGCACCAGCTCACAGAAAAACGTCACATATTAAACAACAAGCTCCATATCCCATAGCACATCACTGTCATTTAATTCTCTAAGTATTGATTTTTCAGAGTCAATTAAGAAATAAAGCTGAGTTTACAAAAAGACTAACTGAAGTGCAAGTTAAACCAATGTCTTCCTTTGTAAGGTCTGCCAAAGGAACAGAACACTTGAGAGTACACACATAGAT
Organism: Coracias cyanogaster; assembly: GCA_033124195.1. Lineage (NCBI taxonomy): Eukaryota > Metazoa > Chordata > Aves > Coraciiformes > Coraciidae > Coracias > Coracias cyanogaster. The sequence goes on from JAVSBS010019832.1 coordinate 33,515, forward strand.
TTTGATGAATTTTTCCTAACAGCAGCAGTGCTGTGACTTGCTGTTAAGTGTTAATTTTCATAGACTTTGGAAAAGATCAGGTTGATCCAAAGCCAGAGGAAAAGATACATAAATGTATCTCAACCCAAAATATTAAGTTAAAATAAAACCGAGATAATGTTCAAGTCTTCACATGTTCTTACTCTGCTCAGAGTTCTTACCCAAGTTCCGAAACACCACATCTCATGGCTCATTTCTTTGTCTACATCAAAGAGGTTTTTTGATGGGCTACCTCACCAAACGGGCTCAGCTCTGGTGGTCTTTGTCAGTATGCTTCAGTTTTGAGCTCTGACCCATGGGGATCGGAACTAAAGCATTGCAGTGAGCAATCCCTATCCGAAAAGTCACATCTGGTATTGAACAAATAATACCTTAGATCAGACAGGCCCTATTTTAATCAGAAATCCATACGTTAAAAAAATGCACATAGGGTGTCATGGTTCAGATCCAAGAAGAGACCTTATGCAAATCAAAGCATTTATTAAACCTTCTTAATATAATAATAAAGTATGATCAGATTCTGCAGTATATACTTCTGATATTGATGATCTGCACTTGGCAGCCCATTTTATCTAATGGAAATCAAAAAAACAACTGTCAGGAAATCAATGAGTACTGAGAAAAAAAAAGATGCTCAATGAATAAAACACATTAAGAAAGAAAACTAATGAAGCTGGTAGCCTGATGATTGTTTGTCTCAATGTCTCAATCTAAAGCTGTTCAAGAAAACCCAATTTTAAATACTCTCCAAATGTCTGAAAACAACAAAAATGTAAATTTCTACTTAGAACCATATGAATCAAGATATTAGTTTAACTGTCAGGATCCATCAGTTCTGGACTTGACAGGAAAAAGTCTTAAATGAACGTAGGCATGTGATATCTGCCACATTATAAATACTCTAATTAAAAATAAAAGAACATGAGAAGGTGAGAGACATAGCAGGCAAGTCAGGAAAGAAAGAGGCATGTCTGAGTGACTGGAAACCTCTCTGGCATACAGCAATATATTAAGGAGCAAAACTTAACACTAGGCATTGCCAGCAAATTTATGCAGCCTTGCAAATTACCATGTACTTTAAACAACTTTGCAGAGACAAGAAATCTAGGCACAATCTAAAAAGACTGCTGCAGAAGAGTCAATTGATTTATATGACTGAGAACCGAACATATTTTGCGAAGTAATGTCTGTGCTTTTGAAGGTTTCAGTGCTATGGCTCCTTGTAAACCTGGCATTTCACCATCACGTACTTATCTCAAATGTTAAACTGAAAATAGCATCTAAAAGCAGTGTGCATTTTTATTGATTAAGGCCATATTACTCATGGCCTAAACATTAAAGCTAATGAACCGCTTCTATGGACAGTTTAACTACTATTCCAATTCTTGGCTAAAATGTATGATTCAAAAAATGTTCAACAAAACATTTTTTGTTAAACAAAAAAATAAGGCCAAAAATAAAAATCTAAGGTAATTGATTCATTTGCACATTAATGAATTGCTACAATTTACCTTTTAATCGGGAGTCCCCTCCAAAGGCACCACATCCCCAGTTTCCTGTGGCTATTGCAGAGAGATGTTGAGGTGGAACATTGGGTCGAGAGAAGCCACAGTAGGCCTGCAGGTAGACAAGAGTCAGAAGATGAAGCTGACGGGCAATCTGCTGTGATAACTTCAAACAATAAGATTCTAAAAATAATCAGTACTGTCTTCTAGCAATACCAAATTACTTCAACACACCATTAGTATTCCTTTAAATTGGAGGTCAATCACTGAAGAATTTAAGGCAAGAGGAATTTTGCCTTACTTGGATCCAAGTTAAAAATTAGATACAGGCACTGACTCCTAGGGATTTCACCGCAGCTCTGAGAAACTTTTCAGGATAGCCAGAGCAGAGAAAAACTTCAACAGCAGATTGTATCATGCTTGCTGCTTTTTGGCCCATTTAGCACATATGACAATTGAACTGCTGTGTCCAGTATTACTCAAAACTTAAAATACAAAATGGCACCTTAGAATACAGGTTTAATGCAATAAATGAGGGTAGGAGGAAAAAGTGTGATATTCACTGAGAAATCTTGAGCAATGGCAGGAGCTTCCATGTATAGAAAAACAGGATAAATCTCTTTGGGAAATTTCTCAACAGTATAAAAATTTATTGAATTGGTACGCTTCTCTGGTACAGACTGAAGTACCCACCGTTTCATTCCAATCTGATCTAATCTGAAATTCAGACCTCTATGAGTTATAACTTAATAGGGTACCATGATTCAGAGTTTGCATAAGGAGCACTTAGACATCATCAGGTGCATCTGGCTTCTTGAGCTCTTTCAAGTCAGAGCTATTTCTGTGCTTAAAGTCCAAAGCATGTTTGTATAACATGAGTGGGGCAAGCAATCTAGCTCTCTGGCTGTATGGACAATATGTCTTCAAACTCCATCCTCCCAGTGAGGGAAAGGGATTGGTGGTGCCGCAGGATCCCATTTTCTTCTCAGTTGTCACTTAATGGGCATGTATTTCTCAACTCGCCAAGACATGGAGAACAAAAACTCTCATCAGACACAATAAGAAAAGTCAGCAAATACTTGGAAGGAGTTCAGCAGCAATGAAGAAAAATATCTAAATAAGTGCTCCCCAATGATTTTTTATAGTGAAAAAGGGAAAAAGATAAAACCAATCGCTTTTTTTAAAACGAGACAATGCACCATATAAAACTGTTATATATTGTTCTCACAATTAACACTGTTTCAAACATACATGTGCTGTATACCATCATTCTTAGGGAAATATGAAGCTGTAGCTTTTTAAAAACTGGTGACTATTAAAATAGGCTTAATGACATTTATGAGTGGAATTGAAAGCCCAATTAGAAGTCAGTTGTTCCCTAGGATTTGGAAAGCGGAACTTGCAGCTGTAAAAATTATTGCTGGTGAGTCTTTACTAGGCAATAAGCTCAAGGGGCTAGCAAGGATGGAAGTGTGACATCTCTTACACATATTTGCAAATCTTAATGCTGAAGTTAGATACAATGATTTTCTTTTTTTTCTTATTCTGAACAGCTGGCTTTAGACAATATTAATCGTACGTTCTGAGTCTGGGTTAAAACAGAAACAAGGGTCAGCCTCAGCCAGCTACCTTTTCAGAAAACTAACCAGGAGTCAACAGCTGGATCTTTACGACAAACAGATCTTAAAACTTGCTTTCACCAACAGAAAAATCTCAAGGTTAATATTGATTTTTCATGAAACTGAAAAAGCCCACCACAGTACATTCAAAGATAGATTTGTTAAAATACGATAGAACCTCTGACAAACTTAATGAAATTTTTACTGTAGTAAACAGAATTAACTCAAGGTTAAAATTATCTTTAAATACCAATCAGTCCTCTTCAAAGAGTATCAGCCAAACTGACACACTATATAGAAGTTGCATGGATCTGCCATAATGTTCAAAATTTAAACCAAATCAATGATATTGAAAATTGTAGGCAGATCATAAATTCACCTGAGTAAGTAATTTGAAGTTTGTACTAAGATATCACTGAAGTTTACAAAATTTATACACTGTCTTTTTCAGGGCTAATTTCATTACCAACCATGAAGAAACAAGCTGATGAATGTTACTTTAGTCAAAATGTTAAGGTTTTACAGCTAAATTAAATTAGTCCTTCAGCACTGTACATAATTTCTAGGGTTGGGGGGGAATATGAGCTTTCAGGTATATTCCCTGAAATCAGGAAGAGGCTGCCCTATGTTTGAATTTATTTAAAATGCAGCCCATATTCTGTAGCCTCCTATACTACAGAAAGCAGGAGACTAATAACAGTAGTATTGTGCCCTTACATATAACACTGTAGTTAAGGTAGAGACACACTGCACCTACAAACACAGAATCACACCAAGCAGAGTTTCTCCCTAACATGTTTTGAACCCAAATATAAGTACGCTAATATAGTATAAGTGTATAAGCATTCTTGTACTCAACTGTCCAGTAAAAATAGCATTGCCACTGCTATAACAGACCACAGACCTTTCACTACCTATGCCTTATACTAGCCATGAAAGGCCCTCATTCTGGCTCATTAGCCTTCTTATTAACTTATGAGAATTTACTATGTGGAGACTGATACCAGGCATCTCTTGTTAGATAAAATTTATGCGTGGGATAACAGCACAGGCCTTGAAAACACTGGCATGGGTTGAAAGCTAAGGCCTCAGAACTATAAACAGCTCACTGATGGCAACTACTAGTCACTGAAAAAAGCACAACCTCAGGAACTGGGGAAAGACTGCTTTAGCTTCAAGAAAAGAAGCAGCAGTGAAGAAAAACAAGTAACGTGCAAATCTCAGCCATGCAACATGATAAAGCACCTGCCATGGCTTGGGAAAGTAACCCCAGGTTCCCAAATATTATGCAGGACATAGTCCAGAGACCAAGGGCTGGGAGCCATCTAGAAACTCAAGTATCTTATTTAAGGACAAGAACTCAAATTAGGGAGGGCATGTGAGACAAAAAGATGACCACTGCTGTTCCAGCTTCCCTTGTCAAATAGCTCTTCAGCCTGGCAACTTCGATAACCAAGACTATGAAAGGCCATAGCCATTGGAGCACTGCAGTTTTGTATACACACAGCTAACGTCAGGTACGGTCAACGACTGACTGCTTTGAATATATAGTGAAAATGATTAATAATGTGTAAGAATTACTAGTAGGAAGTGTGCTGTTTCTGAATGTCAGTCTGAAGTTTTGTTTAAAGGATTAAAACAGGCTTGATTTATCAGCCTTCTGGACACCTTCGTCCCTGTAAAATCTAACATACACATACTCAGTTGCAACCGCCCTTAACGCTATTGCGCAAATAAAGATAGGACGTTTGTGAACGGCTGGATCTGATTTCAAGACGACATCAACATACGAAAAGACAAACTCCCAAGTAATAAGGCAATACCCCAAGAGCAAACAAAGGTGGAAGAAAAGCAAGTGGCACCGTATTTATGAACTGTCACCATGTTAAAATGTGAGGCACCCCCTCCTCTACTGCAGGGCTGAGTAGGATAGAATCATAGGGGTTGGAAGGGACCTCTGGAGATCATCTAGAACTCAAAATCATAATTTAGAACAAGGACAGGGAAGAGTTAATAAAATGTATCGAAATTTCAGTTAGATTTTTGAAAGTCAAATAAAATGCACCTTTGAATAGCGTATCAAAGGATAAGAGTAATTCTATTTTACAAGCTTCTGCTTTAACATTGGACAGCAAAGGCCTGAAATACAACTTTTATAAGGGACAAAACTAAGCAAGAACTTCCTTAGCTGAAGATAATAATACAAAAATATTCGAAGATGTACTTATAGTACATTAGACTGCAGGGCACTATAAGTAGTTACTGGCCTTGTTGAGCTCTCTCCTGATTTTCTCTGGACTAAACTGATCAAGGAAACGTCTGAAGTGAAACGCATCTATAGCAACAATTTCAGTGTAGCGTCGCTGCCATTCATCCCTAAAATTGGAAGGAGGAGAAAAGAAGATGATGTTAATAGTTTAATATTGGCCATGTAATCATGATCTAAAATGAGCAATTCCCTGCAGAGCTGCTGTTAGAAGCAGCTAGAAAGGTGAGATCATAACAGACAGTGGAGGCCTTTTTTCCTTGTGGGTCAGGAATGAAAACAGCATCAGGAATGAGACCCATCTCCCTAGAAATTTAGAAATATTCTGGCTAGACTTTGAGCATAAACATGAAACAAATCTAATTATGTAGCACTATTTATTAAGTATGTAAGAATGTTGCACAGTCAAAAGAAAAGCACTTTGCCACTGTGTTTTCCCCAATGTTTAAATGAAAGTACATTGCGTATGTTTCTATACTAATGAATAATTTTGTGTATATGCTATGATAACACTGTTGGAGAAAAATTCATGAGCTCAGAGCTTTCTACTCAGATTTGTGATATTACATCCTTCTTTTGTCAGGCATCAGCTGCACTGTTGCACCTGAGCTATCACTGTCAAACTTCGTGACATTACAATCCATAGTATAGTCATTGTCTTAAAAAAATTGGATTAAATACGTAACTGTAAAAGATGTAGGTTTAAGAACTGACAGGTATATATATTGGCAGGTAATTCATTAGCATTAATATTTCATTATTAATATGAGATAACTTTCATAGCTTATTGGCTTTACTGAAGACAGCAGGATCAAACAGTCAAATTCTCTAGTAAGACAAATTCTAGGAAATACTTAAAGCATCAAGTTTGCAAACTTTTAAGATTTGTTTATTCTTTCACTCGAAATATTTATGTGAAACTTTACCTTGGGGTCTTATCTTCATGGCTTCTTGCCCACCGGTAAGTTTCTGCATAGCCTGTATACTCACTGTACTGCTCAGTACCTGAAAAAAAATAATTTCCATATTACATACAACATACGTACATATTTTTCACTTGGCAAATCTTTCATAGGAATCACTGCTTCTCCGAATGAACGTGTAGCTTTCAGAAGCAATGGAAAACACAGATTCATATTTGCACCATGAATATAAGATCATCTTATAACCAGTAGAAGCTTCTTTTCCACCGATGATGTGTAGCATCCACCACAGAATATCACAAGTGCAGATCTATGGACGCTGTCCAGTATATAAGAAGAAGATAGTTTCAAGTTCAATAGCTTCTCAATAAATTGCGGGTCATCTTAAACATTTTACTGGCTAATAGCTGGTTAACAGCCTTTGCATCACTGGTATTTTGCTTGTCTTTTTTCTTTTTTGGGACTACTACCTGTAAACACGATGATAAACTAGTCACCCCACTGTTGAAAACGTGGCAACTCTACTTCATCACAATTAAGCAAACATCTGGGCTGACAGTTTAGGAAATATAACAAGGAAAATATAAAGAGATTCAAAAGTGTATGTGGTGAGCTCTACATTCATACATTTTACTTTTCAAACAACAAGTCTTATTTCTCTAACAATTGAAATCCATAAAGCCAAAGAAAACACTGATGGACAGAAACCAAGCCGATTTCCAACATGCCAGCATTACCCAGTTTGTTGTCCTACAGTCCCTTGAGGGCAGGCACCCTTACAGACGGATAGGTAGGACCGTAGCCGCACTGCCCAATACATCTCTTTCCTCTGTTACTGTTTTGTTTCACATTTGTTCAGCGTAATTTCTGCAGTACAGCTCGTGACACAAATTCTCAGATATCACCGCAATTAATGGCTTGGAACAGACCAAAAGGCCACTGCTCTCAGCTGCAGTGGTACCAAGAAGCTACTTCTGTAAAAGCTCGAGGACACACAAAACCATGGGCTGGAAGATGCTTGGCTGCACGGTGTAAAAGCCCAGCAGGGTATCCGGGCAAGCATTAAGGGATGTAAGAAAGTAGCTCATTAAGACCTCCAGTAACTTTAGCTATTATGCTCCACTATGCCAACTCCTTTTTAAAAGTTTATCCCAAGACCAAGAAGGAGAGCATTTTAATTGAGAGTAAGGATCATAACCTTTCTAAAAGGCTGCCTTTCATCTCATTTTACCAAACTTCAGGACCTTGCTTCAAAACCTGGGGATGCACAAATGCTTCAGAAAAATACTCCTAAAGTAACACCACAGCAAAAGCACAACTTCTCCCCATTGTGAGCTCGCAACAGTTGAATTTCAAAAGTAGGGGACTGAAAAGAATACCTTGTTTGGAAAATTTCAGCTCATGCTGGTACAGTTTGACACAATTTATAAACAATAAGAGTAAGAAGAGAATTGTTAAATCATCCCTTAATTAAAACAAAGACACCAGCTATGACTCTATAACAGAAAAATAGGTTTTAGAAAGACATGTAAGATGACAGTACTGAACATCTGATTGATAAGACAAGAGTAGTGCCTAACCATGGCACAGACTGGTGGTACTCTGAGAATATGAATGTCTAGAGTTAATCTCAAAATGGTTCCTTCTCTACATAAAAGTTGAACCATCAGAAATATAAAACTAATCGCTTTTAACCTCATCTGACAAGGGAATTTGAGTGCCTGCTTTCGGTAATCTCAAGCATAGAAAACACAAGCTTTTGAAGTGTTTAAAGTGATGCATATCCTTCAAGACATTTTCCCCATTCACTCAAACTCATTTTAACTGAAAAGACTTATCAGTGCTTCTTTAAATAATTTGCCCTATTATCCACTCATTTATTTAGATTTGTCTAGATGATTAACCATACAAAGGGTGCACAAATATGACTCAAGGCTATTTTTAAAAGCTGCTATGCAAAATGAGTGGGATGGTAAAAGATTCCTCACTAAAAATTCACTTCCAGTTAAAAAAAAAAAAATTTTCAAAGTTCCAAAAACTGTGCTGGCAGAATATGCCCATATATTCACATATATCCGTACCCTCATAGAAAGGACAACTGTGAGCAACTTAAACATTCAAAGTCAGCCCTCTACTTGAATTGTAGGCTATCAGCCTTCATAACACTTTTCCTGACATAGGTAAAATTCAGTTTCACTGATATACTTGGAAAAAGTGTCTAAGCAAATAGTAAGAAAAGACAGACAAGGGAAGTACGTGACTTTTCTGAGAGCTCTTATTAGCAAAATTTCCAACTTTGAAAAGGAAGAATTTCCTTTGGTGTCTAGCATGTGGAAAGAAAAGACTAGATCATCAAGATATTGTAACAGGATAGACTAAATGAAAGTCAAAGCATTAAGCTGACATTTTCAAGGTTCGTTGTTTTCATTTAATTTTTATGGAAGTGCAGTATCTGATGACAAAAGGAAACATCAGGAAAGAAACAAGCAAGCAAATATGCACAGGCATATATATATTTAAAAATCAATAAGAGAGAAACTCAAAGAAATCACACAAACTCTAAACTCATGTCCAAGATACTAAAAGTTAATGAAAATCAACGGGTTTTCATAAGTGATACTCTGGAAATCTGTCAGACAAAAACGGTTATTCAACTGGCAGCACTTCTGCCTGTGAACTACTGGGATACAAACAGCTATTGATGGGAGAACAGAAGCAGTATGAGATAAATTGGATATGCTAATGTTTCTGGTGAATCTTTTTTCTTACCTTAAAGAGGTAAAAAAGCCAAGCCACAAATACAGCATAATAGCACAGTTCCATCAGAACTTTAAAAACAGGGTACAAAAATCAAAAAAGCCTACCTGAAGTCAAAAGAAAGCATATACAAGTATAATTCAAAAACACATTCTTTGTGAAACTTATAATCAGTTCCTCTCACCCTTATCTTGCACCACCATTACTGTTCTGTCTCTCCAGAGAGTGGCACAATCAGCCTGCTAAATCCAGCTGAAAAACAATTTTTCCTCTGAGTAAATTTTCAGCTGAACCAATTATCTGACCTCATTTAGTCATGGGTAATGTGCTTAGAAGTCTCTGAAAATAGATCACTAAGATGCAGTCAGGACTGGCTGTTGTTCAGCCCGTAGATTTAAAGCAAACATGGAACACGGCTTCATCTGCCCTTAACGCAGCCTGAGTACATGTGAACTCAAAGAGGAAAACAAAGAAAAAAAAAAATAGAAAAAAGGAACAGGCAACTGAATGAAAACCACTGACAGTTATTCACAGCTCTACCAGAAATGCAGCTGTGGGAACCTCTGGCATTGCTGCTGACATTTCTGGAGGTAGATGTCTGTGTTGAAGAACTTGACTGTTTGCATGACCAGTTCCATATTCGTTACAGCAGTAATCTTAACCAGATACTGTGCAATCACAACAAATTTAATTTGTCTCCAATTTCTCAGACTCTTCTGCAAATTTAAGCTACACAGTTATACCCATTAGGCCGCTGAGTCAAGATGCATCATAAAGAATGCAATTTATCAAGAGGATTGTGACACACAGTGGAGACTTGGCCAAGAACGGAGGTAGAAGAGCTCCAGGGATGAAATGAAAATGATGGAATGGCCATTTCCATTAGAGGAGAACACCGTATCACAAATACTAATTGCAAAACGCTATAAAGTACTCAAGAAAATGAAAAGAATATTGCTGTAGTTAAAAAACACCCTCACCTTTATTTGTTCATGCCAGATCACTATTTTTTGCAGGGGATTGGAAGGTCTTTCAAAACATTAAATGACTGTTTTCTCCCCAGTCAGTTATTACACAGACTGATAGCTGTGCACTCTGTCTACCCTCCCCAGAAGAGCCTCACCCAGAGGACAGTACTTCAATATGTTAATCTTGTTACAGAGTCATATCCAAAATACACAACAGAAATTGGTGATGGCCAAGAATTTTCTGACTTTTTTTTATAAGGTAATCACAAAAGCCAATTTGTCAAAGAGTTTTCACAGAAAAGGCATTAATTTTGGCAGGTTGGAAAAAACAAAATAAACCACTATCTTCAAAAGGTTACCAAGGACAAGACTAAAAACAAAAGATGTTCTGCCCAGTACAATCAATAGCTCAGGACAGAGTAAGATTTGCAAGATCTCAGCTCAAATTTCCCCTGCACATGCATTTGAGAGAAAGAAGTGCATTTGGAAGGACTTTTCCAGGAAATGTGTTCTAATATCTGTATGAATTCCTGACTGTTGAGGCATCTCAGGTAACTAAAACCAACATTTTTACATAGCAGACTGAAAAATACAAAATATACATAATCTATTACAGTATTTGCCCAGAGGATCTCTCTGATCGGTGCATCCCCATATACAGCCCCTCCATAACATACTGGAGAAGCATTTAGTTTTTGATATTTTAATTATGAACGCATAACAAACAAGTAACACAAACATGTTCATACCTTACAAGATCAAAATCCTTAAGAGACATTTCCTGACTTTCTAACCTTTTTAATGGACGGTGATTTTCTCCTCTTCCCCTTCCTCCCCTTTTTGGTAACCAGGAGATAGTTGCTCAATTTTCAATACCAGTGATCACATTAAACGTTACAGAAGCATTACCTGCTACTAGCTGGGACCAGCTAGTAGCTGGTAACTGTGCCTTTTACCTATATTGCCTAATAGTAATTCTTTAGCTAGGCCTACAGACACTGAGTCCTCAAACACATTTACACAGGAGAAAAAGTTCCGTCTGCTTGCTGTCACTTTTTTCTTTTTTTCATTTCGTTCACAAAACATCTATTGGAACAGCAGCCCTATGGTCTTAAGAAGGAAGGTGAAGAAGGAAGCTCTTTGTAAATGAATATTGACTTTTCTTTTTTTCTTCTTTTAATAATTGGACTCAATGATCTTAAAGGTCTTTCCAATCTAGGCAATTCTGTTAATCTCTGATTTATATCTACACCATCAAACATACTAAACCTCATCTTGACATATATTTCCTATACATAAAAATAGAATAAGATGTGAAACATTTTCTGCAAAGACAAACCTGTGATGATTAGACATTCATTGTGATCCAAGACTTCAGTGATGAGCCTTGATACAATCAGTTCTGGGTTGATTAAAAAACGAATTTCTTCTTGTACTAGTCCTGCCCCGGTCACACCACCTCCAACAAAACGGTTTGCAAAATCAACCTAACAAAAATATATTCAGGAGGATTATGAGATAAATAAACAGCACAAAATCCTTTAATTTACCAAGGTAAATAGAGGCCTGTACAAATATGAATAATTCTGCTGAAATGTGCTGCTATCACCTAAAAATACAAACAGCAGGACAGAGTCTGATTAACAGCACACCTTTCTCTTTTTTTTCCCTTTCTGCTTCTCAGAAAACTTAAGTGAGATAGTACACAGCAAAATAAAGCTTTGCACCTCAAATGCCCTGAATTCAAAGTTTTGTGGGTTTTCTTTGAAGAATAAAGCACATTTCAGTAAATGTGAAAGATGAGAAGAGCAAATTACAGTAGTCTTTTCACATTTTGTGGACATTGTAGAATTATTAAATTGTCCTCTAATAAGTATTCCGTCCCAGCTGTCCACACTGAGCATTTTTAGATTAGCATTGTCCCTCTACTAGTTGTTCTGTACCTAAAAGAACCTCTTATGAATTCTCCTTGGAATGCACTTGAAGAAGGCAAATCATTTTGATCATTAAAGTTTATGCTTTAAACAGAGAAGCTCCGGACTCTATTTCGCTGCAATAATACACATTTTGAAAATTATGTTTTTAATATAGATGTTTTAAAAAGATTTGGTTTATTCAATACAGTGATTATTTATGCAAATTAGCTGCCCATATAAATTAAGGATTTTTTAAAAATCACCTCAACTTTCCAATGCTTTTAGCTTCTTACTGGTTTTTATTTAGATAGCTGATGACAGCATATTTACAGGAGAGGAACAAAAGTTGCTGGAGTGGCATGAACGACTGCGTAGATTACAAACTGATTTGGGAGCGACGCTGGTCAAGCCTAAAGCACACAGAGAGCCAGCCAGTGCAACAGCAAGTGTTCCTGAAGTCTATCTGGGAAATACCAACATGCTTCAGTGCATCAGGGCCCCAAATGCACTGTAGTTCTGCTGAGTAGCTTCACCCTGGGCTTCTGTCCTTGCCCCTAGCATGTGGCCCTCATATAAACATGCGCCCTTGTCCTGGACCTCACCTGAGACACATCACATATGTGCCCATGCGCAGTCCTGTCCTCTGCTGATGTCCACTTGCTGACCTTGGTGACCTGACTCACCACCTTGCCTTTTGTCTGATGACCACTAGCTTGTCAGCAGAAACCATTACTGTCACTATCCCTGCTCCCGCTTGTCCCAGCCATCAACCCTGCCTGCTGAGGCTGGGGTCACTGTGGACTCTCATGTTGTTGTGCCTTGGTCATCCTGGTCCCTCCTGGAGTGAGTGCTCTTCATCTGAGCAGAGATATTTTGTTCAATAAGACTTGAAACAGCCAGGAGGAAAAATATCACACCCCAGGCAATACTTACTTTTACAGAGTGCCACAGAAACAGTACATGAAAAAGCACAATTCAAGCTTCTCTCACCTCTGAGGTTATAGTATAGTTGAATAGAGAAGGTGGCAGAAAAATGCTTATTATTGAGTACTTGCTGAGTTCTTAATGGTTTGAATACACATTTAAGCACTCAAGTTTCATGAAGTCATGAGACATTCTAAACTTTGAGCAAAAAGCATCACAGAAAAAAGTCCTATTCTCCCTTTGCAGCACTTCTTCCTGGTTAATGAAGTTGTAATTATTTTTTTGTAAACAAACCCTAGAATACACACTTTTTTTTTTTTTTTAAGAAAAGCAAAAAACAACTAACTAATTTTAAAACTCAAATGTGTTCCTTGCTATAGATATGGAGACGACATCCTCCTTAGGAATTTCTTTTGCTGACTGCCTCCCAGACTGAAACAGTGGTGCTGGCAACAGCAAGAAAGTCTCCTGAACTACTGACCTGGTCACTGTTTGGGGCACAAGAATAATTTTTAAAAAATAAACTGAAACCCTTGACATCTCATCAAGATCAGAGCCTGAAACTTTTCTCTTGTCAATTTTGATCCTGGTGTGAACCAAAAGACCTGAAGCTGTCCAGGCTGTGTGATATTCTGTCAGCTCTTTCTGTACCAGGTACACGTGCAAACCTCGATGAGCTGGGGAATACTGACAGTATTAAAGAGCGCCCATGGAATTAATCTTGATGTTTCTTTTACACTGCGTAACATCTTGTCATTTAAGTCAACTGAGGATAAACAAATAACTTTGTTAGGCTGGCAAGCCACAGAAGTATGACAAAAACATGACATAAAGACACGTTTACTGTTATATACGCTTACCTGTAGCATACCTTGTCCATTGCTTTCAATGGTGCCTTCATAGGTGACATGCAATCTAGACAGCTTTTTCTGAGATCTATCATTAAGGAAAAATATTGTACAGAAAGGACTACAGAATCTTCACAAAAAGATGTAAGTTTTAAAATAAAACCCATCCAACCCCAAACCTCTTACACATTTTAAATGTGCAGTGGTTTAAAAAAAAAAAAAACCCTGATTAAAGAAAATGCATTTCCTTTTCAGAAACAATTTGTAAATGTTTAACATAGTCAATTGTTCCATTTCTCCACCTCTTTCACCCTAAAACCCCAAATTTGAAATGGAAGTTCTGCATTTTTCACACAAGTTTGTCCCACATGAGCTTGCTAAGCAGCAAGCTGCAACACTTATGTCTTCATACTGTTTATCACCCATACTCCATTATATTTCCTGTCATTTCAAAATTGAATAATCTCTCTCTTCTCCCCACTCAAGCAACAGTAGCACCAAAGATGTGCTACTGTTTTTAAAAATCACTTGAGACTTGTTGGCTTCACAGGTAAAAAAGCATATTGGAAGACTCATGGCACTAATAATCTGTATCTAACATTTTTTCTGTAGTACTTCCAGGCCTGAATGAATTCCACATGAATGGGATTCAGTTATCAGTGATTAACAGGATGTTTGACTTACCTTTCCCAGTCTGGAAACTCCTGGAGACACTGCCTTGTAAATGTCACCAATCCCGTAGGTTCTGCAGGCAAACCAACCCCAAAGGAAAACGTATTAGCTACTGGAGCTTTAGTACTTACATTAAGTGGCAAGCTTTTAAAATTACAAGTATGGTTCTTGGCAGAAACACAAGTGCTTAACTTTCCTCAAAAGTGGCTTTAAACTTCCCCTGACAGCCCATGCTCAGATTGAATACACAAAACACAAAGATAGAAATAGTCACTCCTCTACTCCCTTTGCAGTTTGAATATTTTTCTTTTTCCAGATTAAGGAAAACCTATTTCTTGAGTGATTTTCACTTAAACCGTAAACACTACTAGAGAGACTCAGTAGTAAAGTTAAAGGTGCTGCCATCTAGAAAAAAAGAAATTGTGAACTTCAGAGGCGACTGCTGTTCAGTATGAACAGACAACACACAGAGCACTCAACCTATGGATGGATGAAGCATCAGGTCCTATTTCCAGTCAACTCCTACTCTGTCAATAAAGATGCAGTATTAGTGGATTTTAAATCAAGCAGTTTTCAGCCCTGCCAAGATGCTAGTGAAATTCACTATATTTTAACTGAGAAAAGACTCCTGCCCTCAAAATAAAAAGGAGTCATTGCAGGAAAGGATGCATTATCATCGTCTCTCCTTATCTTACTCATAAATAAATAAATAATCAGTTTTGCAACAAAGAAAATATCAACTCTTTATTAGGTGATGTCATCCTAATAAAAACTTCATCTGAGACTCATTTCTTTGAGTAAGTCTACTGTGGTGGCTCGTAAAAAACATTCAAAACGGTATGTAAAGCACAAACATATCCTTCCAAAAGCCTTAAGTAATCCTGTGCTTTTCTTCAAAACTATAGGGGTTTAGGGAAAAAAGGGTTGCTTGTTCTTAAAAAAAACCCAACAAACCCCTACAGTTCACAGCTTTCAGTAATCAAGTGCTTTTCCATAAGGGACACTGGTATCACTGGCGATATTTTGCAAATTAAGCATTCATCTTTTGAGCATAAAAACTCTTCAGCTGATATAGTCTCCACTGTGCTCTTCCACAAGGAATTCAACTATCATTTACAATAGAATTGCAAAATTATTACAGTAATTTATAGAGTTAAGTTACTTCAGTCTTACTAATTCCTTGGACAAAAAAAGAGGATCTTTTAAAGATACGATAGGAATTTTTAATTCAAGAAAAGAGCACTCAAGACTCTCATTAAATATTGAGATTATAACATTAAGAAATCTAGTACAGTAGTTTCATAAACCATGTTCCCAACAGACTTAATATGCACAGGGAGTAGGGGACGGCTGCATAAATTTAGGATTTTGTTAGCATGAGAACATTATTACTCAAGTTTAAAAAAAAAGCTAGTACACTATATCTGTTTCTCAGTCCCACACATAGATCACAATTTACTTTTTACCTCAGAGATTCAGTTCTATTGACATTGCTGAAAGTTTGATAGCTGAAATAGGATGTAGCTGCATTTAATTTGTGGTGAATTAAAGTGATGAACTGAAGATGGACTGAACCAAGCAAAGGGATTTTTATATTTAATAGCTTAAAGTAGTCCTTCTTTTAAAACAAACCCTTCTGAGAGAATATGAAGCTAACAGTGAAATACTGACATGTAAAGAAAAAGTCCTTTAAAAAAACACCATAAGGATATTGCAGCAGATATGAGGTATGCTATTGCAGTAAAATATCTTTCTCCCTCAAAATACAGTATGTAAGCTCTGATACGGTTCTCACAAAATAAGCCTATTTTTGAAAGCTTATGCAGATGTTCAAATTCAACGGAACAAGAGAAGATCTAACTACACACACAAAGGAAAATAGCGCATTAACTTCTAAGAGTTGGGAATATCTCATGCCTTGCTGTCACGTGTTTTATTTGAACTGGGCAAACTTCACCACAGCTTTGCTTTGGGAGAATAAGAAGGGAAAAATCTGAAACAGGTACAGAAAATCCCTCAGAATGATAGATGTTGTAGTCAAAAGACTAAATGTGTATATCACAGGAAATCTGAAGCTTGATTCACAATCTTTAAGCCTGTGATTTTAATGACTACATATGCTGCTAAGTTGCGTCTACATTCTCAGTTTGATGCAGTTCAGCAAGTAGCTGCAAGTATTACAAACATCATACATATGTATATTTATATATACACATTTCATATATTTCTATAAAAGGTGGTGAAAATATATCTTTATATATTTTCACACATCGTCTCATGCATCTCAGAAGAAAACAGAGTAAGTTCTGTTGCATGCATCCTCTGTATGAGAAGTGACATTAATATCAGTGTACTTAGCAAGCTGTCTTTTGTTACATCCTTCCATCATAATGCTACATAGCCATTTCTAAATTTCATGGGATTAAACGTTTTATGTATCTGATCTGTAGCCCCCAAAAAGAATAAAGCATTACTTTTTTCTGTGACTCTCCTAAAATAGCAGAAAAGGGTCTTAAGTTTCTCAGGCTTCCTTGGTGACCGTCCTTCAAACAATCTGAAAAATAAGAAATAAAAGCAAATAATTAGGTTTCAGGGATGTAGTGCATTGCAATCAGGCAACCAACTACTTGTGACTTGATTTTTTAACTACTGTGCACATACTTGGATTAGCCTTGCATTTAAATACTGCACTGTGGAAAGAACTCTCTAGACAGCCCCTCTGCAACACAGATCTTTAGGAGTAACAAGTTTGTTCACTTGCGAAGTTTCTGGTGAAGATGCTAAGGGAATGCCTATCTCATACTAGTTTTGTAATATCAAAAATATAACTTCATGATGAACATCTGGGAAAGCTGCTAGTTTTATTTGCCACAGGCTAGTTTGGATTAAAATAAGTGACTGAGGGGTGAAAACATGTATACTGAGTACTTCAAGATCCCAGTGTCCTAACCTACTTTCAGCTCAGTGATTTGCCGAGAAGTATTAATGCAACGTATTGCTTTCAAGAGTTTCTAAAGAAAAGAAGCTGCCCCCAACAGAGATGGCTTCATCCACTGGGCAACTACTGACATTCTAGCATTCATTTGTAAAAGCCTAAGCATTAAAAAGAAGTGTCCCATTTTTAGCCATTAAGTGAATGTATTCTTTTAAGGTTAGCTGAAATACTTTTACTGCATCATCTGTCTTCCAGCAACTTGAACATGCATTACTTAATTTCACTTCCAACAAAGTAACAAGGCATTGTTATTGGCAATACATAATGGAATTTATCTGGAAGGAAGAATAGCAGCGACTTCAGAAATAATATCCTTTGAGTAGGCAGTTCACTAAGAGATGTCTGATACAGTGAAAGCCCTGAGGATGTAAGACTTCCCCCAATAAACAGTCTAAGTAAAGGGATGACACAACATTATTCATTTGTCTCTATGTATGGGAATGACAACCTGCCTTTAAAACCAGAACGCTGTCGGGTGAATTCAGCTTTTAGTCGTGAACTAGATTTTTTCATTATTCAAAAATCCTTATGAAGTATACATACTGAAGAGATCAATTTCATCCAAAATCTATACTAAGTCACAGAAGCTAATTTTATAAAGGTTAAAAACTTTTTTTACTCTTCAAAGCATCAATTAGGACTTTTAAGACGACGAATTCCAGACTTACACAGTCTATTTTAAAATGGGCCAATATACAAGCTCTATCAAGGGGTTGTGCTTGCAGAATGAATAAAGGGTGCACGAAAGAAAGAGTTGGCATATTTGTGTATATGTGCACGCGCAGGTCTTGCCTAAATCCGCAACTTATCTCTGTCTTTTATCTGAAAGTCTCATTTGGTATGAATCCTTTACGCTGGTTAACTTATTTATTAGCCCAATCATGCTGTGACTAGTTTTTTGCTTTTTTTACATTAAATTGAAGTCTTGCTTTATGTTCCAAACTCTCAGGAGAGAGTTCTTCATGTCACAAAAGCAATACATGATTTGGTGTAACTAGCAGACTGGGCAGATGAAGTCCAGAACTTGAAAAACTATGCCTGAAATAAGTTAGATCAAGCTAAAACACAATGGCAAGGCAGATGAACTTGGTTTCACTCATTACAATTATTCATCAAAATGCAGTCACTGTCAAGTTGGGAATTTCAACCAAGTATTTTTTTTTTAAGCTGAAGTGTTCAGCATTGGCCTGTCTTTTCTCTTGCTAAAAGCTATGATAACTACCTCTCTTCTTCCTCCTCTGGGACCAAAGCTAGAGTAATGCAGATTTGCTTCAGAAAAAAAGAAAAAAAAATCTCACTTACAGTAAATAAATATTCCCAAAACACTATCTATAATTACAATCATGAGAAGAGATATCCGTATTTCTGTTCTAGCCCTATACGGCTGGGTAAAAACCACAGGCCAGCACAGAAGATTTTGAAAAGCTCTGGATTCTGGCACAGGCATCCCTTGCTGTAGAGGGACACTCCAGCAGTGGGGATAGAAGAATAACGTGGCATTCAAAATTATTTGTATTTTGACCATTTAGGTATACACATTCAGTACTATATGCATCAGATCTTAAACAGAAATTAGTCTAAGAGCTCTCATCACTCTTCTCCTCACAGTATTTGCTTTTCTTCACTATGACATAACAAATTGTACTTCCTCTTTGAAAATCCACTGTTAAATACAGAAACATATGCTTTTAAAAACTATTTATTAAAAACAAAAAGCAGGCAATACCAGTCTTGCACACAGGTTTAGGACGGAACCTACAACCAATGATCCCCAAACCACAACACACTCAGAAAGGACAGCCATTTATGGCACGTTGAAGATATCATGTCTTAGATTAATGTTTTAATTTACTTCATATTTTCTGCATCTATAATTTACCTTTATTAGTGAGCTATTGGTGAACTAAAGATGGCTGTCTGCAAACATGGTTTTTATTACATATGTTTGCACAATACAAAACGCTAGTATATTACTTGCGTATTTTCATATAACTAGATTAATGAGCTCTTGCCTTCAGCTATTTCAAGCAAAAGCTCTTTAAAACATTAGGAATTTGTTTCAAAAGCCAATCAGACCACTGGAAAAATCCTCACAGATTTTAATGGGCTACAAATTAGCCTTAAATTTTCATCGTATCTATTTAAAGTTACTGATATTCATTCAGTTGAATTTGATTGCTTCGTATGTCCTTTTAAATTTCCACACAAGTGATACCACAATGACATCAATGATTCAGAAGACTTCTACCAAGCTGTACGAGAGTCAGAAGCAGAAAAGCAAAGAGAAAGCCCAACCCCTTCCCCACCTCCTCAACACACACAGGCAGTGAAGCCTTCTTAAGCGCACCACAAAGAAAATAGTTATAATTGTGAATGCAACAGGAAAAGCAAGTGATATTTACAACACCTGAAAGCGGCCCAGTCCTGCCCCATTAATTTCAGTGATTACATAACATGGCAAAGTTATGAACATTTTAACCTTGAACATTACTTCTGAAATGATCAATAAGGCAACAGGAGTTTTATTTCTGAAGCAAATATCTCTATCTTGAAGTGCAAAGCCAGATGAGAGCATCCTTAAGATATTTAATAAAATTATTCTTCAAGCTCTGAGACACATCCTACTGGGGAAAAAAATAAAATCCACCCCAAAATGTAAGGGAAACTACATCATCAATTTCCTGACAGAAACACCCAAGGCCAAAACCCATTAATTCCAATTAAAGAACTCATCCAAATGAAGTGCACCGTAAATCAAATGGAAAGCACGGCAAGCCCACTTTCAGTCGAAGTAATTGAAATATTACTGGCAACTGCATATGTAAGCTGTTTGGCTTTGTACAAGATGTTCCCATTGCCATGCAGCCAACTTCAATTTAGCAGATACAGGAGCTAAGAAAGCTTGCAGGGCTGATCACCAAACACAGCAGCAAATTTATCTCTGACTCTCCAGCTTCCAGGCCAGGGTAGCAGCAGTGTTAATCAAAGACAAGACCTCTACAGAGGTACACTTAAGTATTTAAGGTCAGAGATTTAAAAATGTAAGAAAGTAAGTGGGTGAACAGTGTCGTATACACAAAGCAGATTGTTAAAGTCATTGTGGCTAAATTTAAACTCTTTCCTAGCAAATATTCAACCACTTAATTCAATTGTTTTGAAGAGAAATCCTATATATAAGAAATAAAATACTACTAATAAAAACTGATATTATAAAGTTACAAGGCAACAGTTTGTACTATTTCAATAATTATTACAAAAACACGTGCATTTGTTTTGCTTTAGTATTTTCCTAAAATTTTATGGTGGGAAAACAAAAAAATTGAGAAAGTGTTAATATTATGCTGGGTTTTGCAGTCTCGTTGACTGCAAGCTCAAAATTGTCTGATTTTCAGTTAACATTTCCACCTTAGAAAGCTGGAGCCAAAAGCTCTAAAGAACCTGCTCTGAAGTCCTTCCAAGTGCTGAGGCACATGGCAAA